>SEMN01001284.1:0-75407 GCA_005408345.1 Macquaria australasica
TTTTAGTACTTGTTATTTTGCTATTTTTTGGCATCTTTGGAGTTTTTTGGACATTTTGTTTATCGTTTATGGAGACAAGACTGCTGATGCCCTTAGAGACGGCGTCCATAGTTACCGCCGGCAGCCATGGTGACTCCATTGTTTACACCAGGGATCAGCTGTTGGCTCTCCGTCACACAGCGGTGCTACCACCCGGGGAGAGACCTGATGTGCCCCGCGAGCTGAGGAGGAGGAGACGGGGAAGCCGAGCGGGGGCTCAGCGCCGCGCCAGGAGAAGACGTTATACACCCGTCCTCCCATCGATTATCATGGGGAATGTAAGATCTATCACCCACAAGATGGACGAGCTGGCGGCGCTGACCCGGCATCAGAGGGAATACCGGGAGTGTAGCATCATGCTATTCACGGAGACTTGGCTAACCGCGCTAACTCCGGATACGGACGTTTCAGTTAATTGCTTCCAACTACTTCGGGCGGACAGGACGATGGAGAGCGGTAAGAGGAAGGGAGGAGGGCTGGCAGTGCTTGTTAATGACAGATGGTGTAACCCTGGGCACATCACTGTTAAAGAGCAAACCTGCGACAAGAACATTGAACTGCTAGCTGTTAGCATGAGGCCAAACTATCTACCGAGGGAATTCTCACATGCCATCGTGATGGTAGCTTATATTCCCCCCTCTGTTAACGCTGAGGCAGCCTGTGATGTCCTGCTCTCAGCAGTAAGCAGGCTGCAGACACAACACCCAGATGCCCTCCTCGTCATCTCTGGTGATTTTAATCATGCCCCTCCGTCCTCCTGTCTACCCACATTCACTCAGTATGTTACTTGCCATACCAGAGACAACAGAATACTGGACTTATGTTATGCCAACACCAAGGATGCATACATCTCATTGAGTCTCCCCCCCCTGGGCAGATCTGATCACAGCCTTGTGCATCTCAGGCCTGTCTACAGACCTCTTGTGCGCAGGCTGCCTGCTGTCCCACGCACAGTGAAGAAGTGGTCTAACGGAGCAGAGGATGCTTTAAAGGACTGTTTTGACACTACTGTATGGGACATTTTTAGTGACGCTCATGGGGAGGATATTGACAACCTCACAGACTGTCTGACAGATTACATAAACTTCTGTGTGGAAAACACCATCCCCACTAGGACTGTGCGTTGTTTCGCCAACAATAAACCCTGGATTACTCCTGATATTAAGGCTCTCCTCAAGGAAAAGAAGAGAGCTTTTGTATCGGGTAACAAGGAGGAGTTAAAGAGTGTCCATCGAGAGCTAAGGAGGAGGATCAGGGAGGGGAAAAACAGCTACAGGAGAAAGTTGGAGAGTCAACTGCAGAAAAATAACACCAGAGGAGTTTGGAAGGGCCTTAAAACCATCTAGGGCCATATGGACTCCAAGCCCCGGCCTGCGGGGGATCAGAAGTGGGCAGATGACCTGAACGTATTCTTCAACAGATTCGATCAGGCATCTACCCCTCCCCCTGCCCCGTCTCCTCTGCAACCATCATTACCATCTACCCTCTCTGCCTACAGCCCTCCCCCTCCCTCATCTCACCACTCATCACTCCCCACAGCCCTCAGCTTACAGCCACTTAATACACCCACACCACAGCCTGGGCTGGGCCCATCTCCCCATTTCACACCCGCAAACACCCCCCATTCAGCCCCCATGCCCCCTACAAGCTCAACCGGGTTGTTCCTCCTCAGACGGCATCAGCTCCAGACTTCTGAAGTCTTGTGCGGACCAGCTGTGTGGGATTGTTGAGCACCTGTTCAACCTGAGTCTGAAGCTGGGGAGGGTGCCAAAACTGTGGAAAACATCGTGTCTGGTTCCTGTGCCGAAGACCCCACACCCCAAGGACCTCAATGGCTATAGGCCATTGGCATTGACCTCTCACCTGATGAAGACCCTGGAGAAACTGGTCCTTGTTCACCTGCGTCCGCTGGTGAGCCCATGTATGGACCCTCTGCAGTTTGCCTACCAACCCCGCATTGGGGTGGATGACGCTGTCATTTACCTACTTCAAACATCCCTCTCTCACCTAGAAAAGGCTGGAAACACTTGTTTTTTGATTTATCCAGTGCTTTTAACACCATCCAGCCCAGGATTCTGGGGGACAAGTTGGAGCACGCTGGGGTGGACCATCACCTGGCAGCATGGATCCTGGACTACCTCACAAACCGACCACAGTATGTGAGGTTACAGGACTGTGTGTCTGACACACTTCTCTGCAGCACAGGGGCTCCACAGGGAACCGTTCTGGCGCCTTCCTGTTCACCTTCTACACAGCGGACTTCACCCATAACACTTCAAACTGTCACCTGCAGAAGTTCTCTGATGACTCTGCCATCGTCGGCCTCATCACCAACGGGGATGATGGGGAGTACAGAGAACTGACCCAGGGCTTTGTGGGTTGGTGTCAGCAGAACCACCTCCAGATCAACGCGAGTAAAACCAAAGCTGGTGGTGGACTTCGGCAGGCGCAAACTCCCTCCACCTACACCAGTGAACATCCAGGGACCGGACATTGAGATTGTGAGATCGTACAAGTATCTGGGTGTTCACTTGAACAGCAAACTGGACTGGTCAGACAATACGGACGCTCTGTTTAAAAAGGGCCAGAGCCGTCTCTTTTTGCTCAGGAGACTAAGATCTTTTGGAGTGCAGTGTGCGCTCCTGAGGACTTTCTATGACTCTGTGGTGGCATCAGCTGTCTTGTATGGGGTGACCTGTTGGGCCAGTGGCATCTCTTCCAGGGATAGGAAGAGACTGGACAGACTGATTAAGAAGGCCAGCTCTGTCCTTGGATGCCCTCTGAACCCAGTGGAGGTGGTGGGAGGCAGGAGAATAGTGGCCAAGCTATCATCACTACTGGAGAACACTTCCCACCCCCTACATGTCACTCTTTCAGCACTGGGCAGCTCCTTCAGCGACCGGCTGCTCCACCCGCGGTGTCTGAAGGAGAGGTACCGTAGGTCCTTTCTGCCTGCTGCTGTCAGACTCTATAATCAGTACAACTCCCGGTAATCTACACTTGACTGTCAGTGTGCAGACTATTCACTACTATACTTCATCTACTGTTGTGCATTATCTTCATACATATATTGTATTCATGATGTTATCTACTTCATATGTTGCTGTGAAATATTTTTCATATACATGTATATTATATATGTGCAATATTTTTATCTTATCTATTTGTTCATACTTACAACTGCACTCAGTCACTCTATTATTTATTTCTGTCTATACTGTGTATAGGACTATTTTTCTATTTATTTTTATTGTATTTCTATATATGACACTTTTGCTGGCTGCTGCAACGCTAAAATTTCCCCGCTGTGGGACAATAAAGGCTTATCTTATCTTATCTTATCTTATCTTATCTTATCTTACATACTGTATATTTCTTGGGTCAATCCATCTCAGTTCATCAAATAAAAAAAGAAGAAAAGATTAATGTGATGGATTAACACTACTTTACAACATCAAAGTAATTTAATGTTCAGCTTTCAGCTTTAAATTCCTTAGCATACATATTACAGACTCCCTGACATGGTCTGTACACACCACTTCCTTTGTCAGGAAGACAGAACACCTCTTCTCCTATCTTCTTACCTCCATCAGGAAGACAAGTTCTTCTAAGCCAAAAACTCTGAAACACCACCCAGAACCTTGCAGACAATGACCCATATTTAACAATACTGCACATCCACTGTATTCTAAGTACTTTTTGCATACCGTAAATCAACATCCATGCACTTTGTAAAACCATAAATACACCAATGTACTGTTGTTATACTGTAAATAGTAAACACCATTGACAACTATTCTACAGCAAGCATTCACATGAACATAGAGGCCAAGTAAATAAAGGTCTAGAAAAACACAAATAAGGTCTTGAATACTGACTACCTATGACAGCTGGATGAACTGAAGCACAATGGAGGGATGCAGATTTGTATCCTTGGCCAAATGCAAAAAAGCTCATTACAGCTGTTCACATCTAGCATTATAACCATGAGCAATGTAGCATCCAAAAAATACTACTGGTGCCTCTCCTCCCCTCGATGTCCCATCTTCTTCCCCTAAACACCGTTGTTACAACAAAAAAAACCCCAACACTATTCGTGGTCAAGTCATCATGGCAAATTAAGATATAAAAAGTCTGTAGTAGACTTACCCCTGAATCAATTTGCTGCACAAACTCAGCCAATGTCTCTCCAACTCTTCCTTTCTTGGACTTGAAGATTGTCACAAAGTGTGGTGTGTAGCGGTCCACAGCATCAAAAAAGTCATTCTGCAGGTTTGTGGTGGCTATCCTGTTGAACTCTGCAAACACCTACAACACACAGCGAAAAAAACATACAGTAACTAAACCAGCTTGGGCCAGTGTGGAATATTTTTAAAACCTGTACGCAAACAAACTATTAGCTCATGTGTCTGTATGAATGTAGCAGAGTCCAGATATAACATGCATCCTTATTCTGTCAAGCAAGAGCCAAGTCATTACGCTGTTCATTTTTTTTGGTCAAAACTAATTTCATATGGATATTCAGCAAAGGAAATTAAAGGAATAGTTCTTACCCCCATAGTGGTTTGGTCAATTAACTCTTTCCCTGTCATGAGAATGAGAGCTTCGCAGGCAGTGTACTGCCCCAAAATTAATGAAGTAGATACAGACTGCAAAACAACACAATTTTGAGCTGAAATGAAATGTATTTTGAATGATGCACAACAACACAAGTTTGTTTTAGTTTCACTTTCAACACTCTTCAGCCCCCTTGGCACTGCAGCTTGAATATGGGATCGGACACTGCTGTGTGGTGATACAGTGGCAGTGCTACAGCAAAAGATAGTTCTGCCAGAGGGTTGCTTCATTCATTTTGGAGCAGTACACTGCCTGTGAAGCTCTCGTTCTCACGATATGGAAGGAGTTAATGAACCAAACTTGGTGGATGTATTAAACTCGCATGGAGCAGCAAATACCACTATATGGGTAAGAATCCCAACTTTCACTTTAACATTCTTCAGTTTGCTCCAAACTGGCATGTTAGTGACTGTGTTAACTGTGTGTTTCTTAACAGTAAGTGGACACTTTGAAAAAAACAAACACTTAGAGAAAGTTAACATGAGCACAGTGCAAATGCCACATTGCCACATTTTCCTTTTTATCATTAGTTTCCATTGGAAGCAGCCGTCACTATAGATATGGACAATGAATTAATTCATTACCTGAGTGAATTTTGAGCAAATCTGGATCTTCTTCTGGATAGCCATGTTCTTTCACAGTGTTAACCTTACACAAAAGCGCAAGTTGAATAGAGAAGAGCTGAACAATATTTGGAGTCAAGATTAGCAAGTACCCAATATACGGCACAAAGTTTGTGTTTTTTCTTGGATGTTCCCAGTGGATTAGCCACTTCAAAATCATCTATATATAGCCCAAGAGCAATCCTAAATTCCTCCACATTCAAAAGAACATTTTCTTTGAAACAAGAGCCATCTCTGAATGAGTGGTATCCTTCGATGAAATCATCTCTACATGCAGCACCTTATCCAAAATATCCTTATTGCTTAACAAGGCCTACAGCATTTTCAGTGTGAGGACATATACAACAGAATGACTATCTATCAAGAAGAAACTCAACTGGCATAACAACTGGAAATTCTCGCATTATATAAGAATCTGTCCTGCCAGCTCTTGATGGGGATCGTCCTGTATTGGTGAATTTCAGCAGGACATTACTTTGTGAAACTACACTTACGATGTCACCACTATGGAATTATCCACATCACCACAATGCTGACTAATAATCTTCTGGACTGTACTTTGTAGTAATGGCTGTGAAAGTAAATGGATCTGGTTAATCTGCTGAATTACTTCTTGTGCAGCACTTTCGGATATGTGCAGGATCGTTTGCATCTTCAAAAATAGTGTAGCCAGGTTACTTTCCAGCTGAATTTCCAAGTCCTGTATGTCATCTACAGACTCCTCAAACTCACACTCAATGTCATCCTGTAAAGGAGCCTCTTCCTCCACTTCAGTGAGCTGATCTGGGTGTTCAATGTTTGATATTATTCCACTTTTAAATTGTGTTGTAGTACTCCCACTGTGTACTTTACTTTTGTGTGCATTAAACGTTAAATATACACTGCTCTGAAAATGACAGCCTTCGTATGGACATAGAACTCTTTGTTTAAGTTTTAAATGGCTGCGTAAGTGTGTGAAAAACTCCGCTTCAGTGCAGGGCTCTATGAATTCACATAACTGACAGTTAAACGCACTGTGGGTTTACTTGCTTGAGAATGCCAAACAGATAAATGCACTTTGAGTGCATTAAAAGATTTGAAAGTGCACAAGCAATCCTCATAAAGACATGGTATTGGCTGTTGCCAAGTGAAGCCTCCATGTTTTAGGTGGTAGTGTTTTAACAACTGTCCTTTTGTCTGCAGAAAAAATACACTGCTTACAGGTCCACTGCATCTGCAAGAAATGATTTTAAGTGGAGATTTTAAGTGGGGATAGTCTCTCAAATTAATTCTAATAACAGTGTAGCATAGTGAACATGTCAAAAACCTCTCTGCTGGTGGTTCGAACTCCTTCCACTGGAATATCCTCCAAAATATATGCTACTGGCATCTCACCTCCAGTGTACTGAGGTCCGTGTCGATGAAGCAGTTGTTCAGTGAAAAGCCCTCTGGCAGTTACCACGAGCACTTCTTCTGAAAAGGACAAAGAATTTTTTAAAAGGAAGTTTCAGATATAGTGTTGTGGTTTGTAGTTTAGAAACGCATTCATTGATATGTGCATGGTTCACAGGCATTACAGGAAAATACTGGTTTTTGATATGAATGTAAATGCATTTGTATAAGTAAATATTTAAGGAATAAGAAAAATTATTTAAAAAAACAATTGCTGCATGAGAAAATGTCAAATTAAACATTGTAGTTTAACTCTAAAAAAGGTGTAGTCATGTAATGACTATATTATAATTAAAAAAATACACTGCAAATATCACAATAATAGTTCACTCTATCAAGGGCACCTTGAGCTCCGACAACACTATAGGTATTAGGTTTTCTAAAACTCCATCCATTTTGAGTTGTGTAAAGTGGTGGGGCCAGCCTATTATGTTTGAATCAAGTCACCTTCAAATCATGCGAAGTTACAACATGAATAAAGAAACCCATGGGAGGATGGCAGGTTTGGATAGCAAGCAATTCCTGGCTAGTTGGGTTTTGTCATGGTTTTGTCAAGCTTCCTGGGCAAATTAAACAGGTTAAAGAAGCTTGCTAAGACTACCAACATTCCTTACCCTGAAAAAAAATGTTTGGGACGCACATTATGCATCCTTGAGATGAAGAGGGGACATTTCTTTCTTTCCTTGTCTACCATAAAATACAGATTGAGCTGATTTCTCATTCATTATTGGCCACAGGCCGCTTAATGTAGCTGACAGCTCATCACAGCGCGAGTGGGGCAAGCAATGGACACAGCAGCATTAGTTGTTAGATACAGAAAAGTAGCAGAGACTCACCTACATATAAACACCCTGTTGCTTTCACTCACATGACTTTGGTTAGTTTTCCTTCACCCACGCTGCGTTAAAGATAAATATGTAACGTTAGCTATAATGTTTGTTAATGACAGATGGTGTAACCCTGGCCACATCATTGTTAAGGAGCAAACCTGCGACAAGAACATTGAACTGCTAGCTGTTAGCATGAGGCCATACTACCTACCGAGGGAATTCTCGCATGCCATCGTGATGGTAGTGTTCAATTCAATTCAATTCAGTTTTATTTATATAGCGCCACATCATAACAAAGTCATCTCAGGGCACTTTTTCAATTCAGTGTTGTGGTTTTAGTTGGGTGGATCCAAGAGCAGACACAAAACCAAGGTAGGCAAGTAACAAGGTGTTTATTGGACTTGGGTTCGGAGTGCAGGGCAGGGGTACGTGGCTGGCAGGTGGTCCGAGTGGAGCAGAGGTGTAGAATGGGTTCGGTTCAGAGAGCGGAGCAGAGGTGCGTGGCTGGCTGGCGGTCCCAGTGGAACAGAGGTAGAGGATGGGTACTGGTCGGGTACTGGTCTTGAAGATCTTCCTACTGTGAAACTGGTGGTGAGACAGGCAGTGAGTAGGCAGGCTGATCCGGGCACACTAGAGACAAGAGAACAACGGTTAACTTTGAAAAACCATTCAAAGGCGAGCACTTCAGCAACGGTCATGAATGCTGACTACCACAGCAGTTGTGACAACGATCTGACAATGAGTGGCTGAAGAACCAGGGTAGATATACTGTGGGTAGATGATGTTGATGGGTATCAGGTGTGTGTAATCAGCCAGGTGCCTCCGAGGTGATTGAACAGCCACACAAACACAGACTGAGACAAGAGGGAAGGGGGAAGGGAAATACAGAGACAAGCTGCCCATAATCATGACAGGTAGCTTACATCCCCCCCCTCTGCTAATGCTGATGCAGCCTGTGATGTCCTGCTCTCAGCAGTAAGCAGGCTGCAGACACAGCACCCAAATGCCCTCCTTGTCATCTCTGGTGATTTTAATCATGCCCCTCCGTCCTCCTCTCTACCCACATTTACCCAGTATGTTATGTGCCATACCAGAGACAACAGAATACTGGACTTGTGTTATGCCAACACCAAGGACGCATACATCTCATTGAGTCTCCCCCCCCTGGGCAGATCTGATCACAACCTTGTGCATCTCAGGCCTGTCTACAGACCTCTTGTGCGCAGGCTGCCTGCTGTCCCACGCACAGTGAAGAAGTGGTCTAACGGAGCAGAGGAGGCTTTAAAGGACTGTTTTGACACTACTGTATGGGACATTTTTAGTGACGCTCATGGGGAGGATATTGACAACCTCACAGACTGTCTGACGGACTACATAAACTTCTGTGTGGAAAACACCATCTCCACCAGGACTGTGCGTTGTTTCGCCAACAATAAACCCTGGATTACTCCTGATATTAAGGCTCTCCTCGAGGAAAAAAAGAGAGTTTTTGTATCGGGTAACAAGGAGGAGTTAAAGAGTGTCCAGCGAGAGCTGAGGAGGAGGATCAGGGAGGGGAAAAACTACAGGATGAAGTTGGAGAGTCAGCTGCAGCAAAATAACACCAGAGGAGTTTGGAGGGGCCTTAAAACCATCTCGGGCCATATGGACTCCAAGCCCCGGCCTGCGGGGGATCAGAAGTGGGCAAATGACCTAAACGTATTCTTTAACAGATTCGATCAGGCATCTACCCCTCCCCCTGCCCTGTCCCCCCGCTCCCTCATCTCACCACTCACCACTCCACACAGCCCTCAGCTTACGGTCACTTCATACAGCTACACCACAGTCGGGGCTGGGCCCATCTCCCCATTTCACACCCGCAAACACCTCCCTTTCAGCCCCCCTACCCCCTACAAGCTCAACCGGACTGTTCCTCACAACATCTCAGGTGAGAAACGAACTGAGGAAGATGAGGGTGGGGAAGGCAGTGGGCCCAGACGGCATCAGCTCCAGACTTCTGAAGTCCTGTGCGGACCAGCTGTGTGGGATTGTTGAGCATCTGTTCAACCTGAGTCTGAAGCTGGGGAGGGTGCCAAAACTGTGGAAAACATCGTGTCTGGTTCCTGTGCCAAAGACCCCTCACCCCAAGGACTTCAATGGCTACAGGCCAGTGGCATTGACCTCTCACCTGATGAAGACCCTGGAGAGACTGGTCCTTGTCCACTTGCGTCCGCTGGTGAGCCCATGTATGGACCCTCTGCAGTTTGCCTACCAACCCCGCATTGGGGTGGATGATGCTGTCATTTACCTACTTCACACATCCCTCTCTCACCTAGAAAAGGCTGGAAACACTGTGAGGATCATGTTTTTTGATTTCTCCAGTGCTTTTAACACCATCCAGCCCAGGATTCTGGGGGACAAGTTGGAGCACGCTGGGGTGGACCATCACCTGGCAGCATGGATCCTGGACTACCTCACAAACCGGCCACAGTATGTGAGGTTACAGGACTGTGTGTCTGACACACTTCTCTGCAGCACAGGGGCTCCACAAGGAACCGTTCTGGCGCCTTTCCTGTTCACCTTCTACACAGCGGACTTCACCCATAACACTTCAAACTGTCACCTGCAGAAGTTCTCTGACGACTCTGCCATCGTCGGCCTCATCACCGACGGGGATGATAGGGAGTACAAAGAACTGACCCAGGGCTTTGTGGGTTGGTGTCAACAGAACCGCCTCCAGATCAATGCGGGTAAAACCAAAGAGCTCGTGGTGGACTTCGGCAGGCACAAACTCCCTCCACCTACACCAGTGAACATCCAGGGAACGGACATTGAGATTGTGAGATCATACAAGTATCTGGGTGTTCACTTGAACAACAAACTGGACTGGTCAGACAATACGGACGCTCTGTTCAAGAAGGGACAGAGCCGTCTCTTTTTGCTCAGGAGACTAAGGTCTTTTGGAGTGCAGGGGGCGCTCCTGAGGACCTTCTATGACTCTGTGGTGGCATCAGCCGTATTGTATGGGGTGGCATGTTGGGTCAGTGGCATCTCTTCCAGGGATAGGAAGAGACTGGACAGACTGATTAAGAAGGCCAGCTCTGTCCTTGGATGCCCTCTGGACCCAGTGGAGGTGGTGGGTGGCAGGAGAATGGTAGCCAAGCTATCATCACTACTGGAGAACACTTCCCACCCCCTACATGTCACTCTATCAGCACTGGGCAGCTCCTTCAGCGACCGGCTGCTCCACCCTCGGTGTCTGAGGGAGAGGTATCGTAGGTCCTTTCTGCCTGCTGCTGTCAGACTCTATAATCAGTACAACTCCCAGTAATCTACATTGACTGTCAATAAGCAGACTGTTCACTACTTTACTTCATCTGCTGCTGTGCATTCTTAATACATATTTTTTTTATTCATGATATTATTACTTCATCTGTTGCTGTGTAATACTTTCATGTACATGTATATTATATATGTGCAATATTTTTATTTTTATCTTATCTATTGTTCATACTTACAAATGCACTCAGTCACACTATTATTATTACTGTCTTTACTGTGTACAGGACTATTTTCTATTTATTTTTATTGTATTTTATTATATTTTATTATTGTATTTCTATATATGACACTTTTTCTGGCTGTTGTAACGCTGAAGATTTCCCAGCTGTGGGACAATTAAAGGCTTATCTTATCTTATCTTATCTTATTTGGTAACATTAAATGACACAACTTCATTGCTAGCTTTAGTGACAAGCAAGTTAGGCTAACTTACTGTTGCTACAGCCTCTTGTCAACCTTCAACACAGTTCTCCAGGGAAACTGTTTTACAAACCATGTTTGAAATGGAAAGTAAACAGCATGGTCAAATATGTCTCTTAATTGTTCAGCCAACGTGGCTGCAAATCTTGCTTTACAACATGTCTGGTTTAGCGTCACCTCTCCAGCAGACATAGGTCATGCTGCGTTCACTTGTAACTCGAAAGTTTCGTAAATTTCCAACGTGCGACCGAACTGCGTTCGCTATGTCAACTCGGGGAAAACAGAAAACTAACTACAACATTTCAAATTTAGGACTTTCCACTTTTGTTTTGGAGCAGTTAAATAGATTTCCGTTCGATCCCAGGATGGTTGAGGGAAAAGCTAGTCTTTACCGCCAAAATATGCCTGAACAAGTTCTACCAGTAGAATATTGTGAATTGCCTGGCCCGTTTGCTAAGTCAGCTAGCATTAGCTAGCTAATGTGTAGCAGACGTTACCTAGCTAACAATGGAAACATTGGCAGAAGTCAGAAACACAAATTCACACAATTATTACTTGCTTGATAACTTACCTTATTTTTCTTCAAAAGTCAAAATGAGACTTTACAATGGTTCAACATCCAAGCGGTCTCTTTCTTTCCTCAGCTTCACAAGTCAGCGCCAATCTACCCCTTCCTGAGCATCACACAGATGAGCGCGCACAAGAACTGAATGTTGGCTACTGCGCATGTTCAGACAAAGGGCATGTCCAGCCTTTGTTGCTACTTGATCGTTTTAAGTTAGCATCACTCAACACAATAAGTAAAATGTTTTCTAAACCCTGAAATTAACTCTAACTTAGTAAAAACAAGTAAGAAGTACAACTGAGTAAAGTTAACTAACTTTATGTAAGTCAGGACAGCTATTAGAATTTACAGTGTAGGAAGTCTCCCAGCAGTCTAGGCCTATAGCAGCATAACTAAGGGGGGGCTCAGGGGTCACCTGAGTCAGCCCTACTATAAACTTTATCAAAGAGGAAAGTCTTAAGCCTACTCTTAAATGTGAGGAGGTTGTCCGCCTCCCGTACACAAACTGGGATCTGGTTCCACAGGAGAGGAGCTTGATAGCTGAAGGCTCTGGCTCCCATTCTACTTTAGAGACTCTAGGAACCACAAGGAACCCTGCATTCTGGGAGCGCAGTGCTCTAGTGGGGTAATAGGGTACTATGAGCTCTTTAAGATATGATGGTGCCTGACCATTTAGGGCTTTGAAGGTGAGGAGAAGGATTTTAAATTCTATTCTGGATTTTACAGGGAGCCAGTGTAGAGAAGCTAATATTGGAGAAATATGTTCTCTTTTTCTGGTTCTTGTCAGTAAACGTGCCGCAGCATTCTGAATCAGCTGGAGAGTCTTAAGGGACTTATTGGGGCAGCCTGTTAATAGAGAGTTGCAATAATCCAGCCTAGATGTAACAAATGCATGGACTAGTTTTTCTGCATCTTTTTGAGATAGGATGTGCCTGATTTTTGCAATGTTACGTAAATGAAAAAAGGCAGTCCTTGAAGTTTGTAAGGACATATCCTGATCAAAGATAACTCCAAGATTCCTTACGGTTTCGCTGGAGGCCAGGGCAATGCCATCTAGAGAAACTATATCTTTAGATAATGTGTTTCGAAGGTGTTCGGGGCCAAGTACAATAACTTTGGTTTTGTCTGAGTTTAACATTAGAAAATTGCAGGTCATCCAGGTTTTTTTGTCCTTAAGGCATGCTTGAAGTTTAGCTAATTGATTGGTTTTATTGTCAGTATTTCGCACACTGGCCATATTACACTACTTCCTAACATACAGCGATGTGAGCGAACATCAGAATGTTTCAGTTTTTCCCAATGAAGATGTCCTAACCTGCTCTGTGCGACAGCCAACAGGCTAAGCGATTTGTTGCTTGTTTGAAAAAATGCTCGCCCTGGCTCTAGTTTTGCAAAGTTTCACACACTTGCTCCACCTCCAACCTATTTAGATTATATATATAACAGTAACTGACAGTTAATCAATATCACTCTTTATTACAGCCTATATAATTGTAAGCCTATATAAAATATCACAGTGCAGGGCCTACAAATCACAAAAATTAATCACTGTAGCTGCGGAAATTATTAAAACATAAGAAAATTATGTTAACTTAAGACACTTGCAGAGGGAGAAATCACAACGGCGGCAAAAAAATCTTATCCCTCCCCGAGCCGCAACAATGCTCGTAGTATATCTGGACAATTTTTTCGCGCTCCATCTGTGTTCGCTCGGTCGCTGTACATTAGGAACAGGTGTTACACTGCAGACCTTCTGTTGACTGTGATTGCCGCTCTGTAGGAATGAATGAACATACTATTCAGTAACGAGGCAAGGTGAAATAATGTTATGAGTTACCTGGATGTAACTCTAGTTCTGTAAGTATGTGTCAAGTCCACCATTGCCCTGTATGTCAAATTAAATGAAAGAATGTAAACACTATTACTGTGAGGAATATAAAAGTGTAATCCCTTACTTAAAAAAGAAATCGCATTCCTGTAACACGTTACTAAGTAATGCATTACTGCCCAACATGGATGAAAAGATATTTCAAGACTGGAAAGAAATGAGAGGTAAGATTTTAAACATGGAGCCTAAATGACACGAAAAAGCAAAATACTCGCCTGCTAATGTTTCGCATCATACTGGCAGCGATGTGAATTTGTGATAGATAGATAGATAGATAGATAGATAGATAGATAGATAGATAGATAGATAGATTTGCACCAGCTCATTCTTCAGAAAAATGCTGTGTGCTCTAGTGTCTTATTTTACTTTAGGTAGTCTACGTATGTGCAGAGACCTGCAGCTACAGAATGCCTCCCGTATTTGATTAATATGACGAGCCAAACCTGCAATGACACTGTTTCCTTGCTACCAACCCTACTACATCTGAAAGTAAACTACTTTTTAGTAGTTTTAGTACTTTGTCATAATAATAATACGTGGTGATGAGAAACAAACAATCAACAGGTCCGCCATTGTCAGAGTTGTGACATGACATCCGTTCCGCACAACGTGATTGGTTGATGCCTTTATTCACCGTGCGAAAGCTCAGAAAAATCGACCTCATTACGAAAAACAATTACGTCGCTTTTTGACGCGAAATATTTGTGTTCTGTGTGAAAGTACTCATGACAAAAACAACAGTTCGAAAACATAGATTGACATGTGAATTAATCGCACGAAAAAAGCACCTCCACTGTGTAAAGGCCTTTAGTCAGGAGGGTATGTTAAAATATATGAAAGGAGATGTGGAAAATGGATTGTATCACTCTTTTCCTGGGAAGGAGAGATGTCTCACCATAGTGAAGGTTCAATTCTGAACACAGAACTGCTGATAATCAGAACATGGTGAAAATCACTGGTTTAGAATGTGGTAATATTTTAATCAAGCAGAAGATAATAGAATAATTTGATCTTCTGGTTTTGGGTATATCCTCTTACCAGTTTTCAAATGTCTTAGTGGTTGCAGAGGAGCATGACACCATCTGTTTTTAGTTCTGATCTGATGTCATTACTGTGTGCAGCAGCATGGAAGGAGAATCTGTCACATGCAGTCATCTCACTGAGGATTTTTTCCAGTTGTTTTGGTGGTATGAGGTACAAGAGCTTTGTTCTTGAGTGTTTTAACGTTGGGATGATCCTCTGCATTCAATGCCCCACACTGCAACAGTTTCCATCTTAAGCCCTATTCGCATGGGACTAGTATTACCTGGGGACCTCTAGTAATTTGTTATAATTGCGGAGGTCATCTGTGATCTTAATTCTGTGCGAATATGCCATGTCCGTAATTTGTAAAGTAAAAATTCCACCACAGGTAATTTACCTTCCATATTTTGCCAAACACAGAGGTCATGTGGTCATATTAGTCCCGTTCAAATCACCATCTCTGTGATTTGGGGTCTTTTTTTTTTTTTCCAAGTTTATTTTGTTTTCTTCATGCCATTTTTTGGCCTCTTTCCCAGTCGAGAATTTTGGAGGTTACGTTGGCAATTATAAATGAAAGTTTTGACAGCATCCGAAGTCCTGTACAGATGGGCAGAGGTCTTTGTGAATATTTTCGCAAATGGTGTGGTTGTGCACTATTTCATCAAATTGCTTTTCGTAAGGTAGTTCACCCCAGCAATTAAACTGAGTGTCTCTTCACGTGTACAATGCCTGTTTTCCTTCTGCAGCTCTTGACGTTCAGGAAGTGGAAGTTATGCAGAGCCTTGACATCATATCCGAGGGATAATGTCAGTAAATTACAGACTTCATCCCATGCGAATGCGCCGCATGAAACACAGACGTGAGAAGGGAATTTCTAAATCACGAGGTCCCCTGGTAATACTAGTCCCGTACGAATAGGGCTTTAGTCATTATTGAGTCGTAAAAAACTCACTGTCTTAAAACAAGTAAAACAATCTGCCAGTGCTTTAAGATTATTTCAATCTTAAAAATACCCGAAGCAAGTTGAAGTTGAAAAAAGAAAGTGGAACATGTTGAAATGTTCTTCCTGTACTGGCACATTTTTTGACTTGTTCAAAGGCTTTAAGGGTTTGTTCAAAGACTTCAAGGGTTCATTGACAGACAAAATTGACTTTATAAGACAGACATTATTTTGCAGGGCACCTGTTAGCATTATAACAACGTCACGCTACATCTGCCATTTGAACAAATGAGTGATGCTGTCTTCCTAGTAAGGATAGTCTCCAATTGTCTTGAGTGCATGTGAACACAGACACATGAGCACAAATGTTAAAAACTCTGGGTTTAGCAGTTATTAGACCAAGAAAAAAAGAGTAGATTTTGAAATCCTGGTCAATAGGCCTACAGAGATCCCAATTCAACCCTAGTGTTTACCTCACCATCACAGTCATATTGTAGAAAGAAAGCTTCCCCTTCTTTTATGGGTGCACTAAGCAAACTTAGTGAAATTTCACAGATGAACAGTGCAGGAGTCCTGTGCTTATGGAGCAGGGGGAATGATGACAACACAAATAGAAATCTTACCCATAACCATAAAGGTTGTTTGTTGGTTGGTTGGTTGCACAATACAAATTTTAACTTGTTATCTATCATTACACCAAGGAATCATACTGAAGTGACTCTCTCCAAAAGTACATTATGCAGAAAATACATGTACAATTGAGGCCCAAAGAAGTTTTCATAATGTTTGTAATGTTGTTCATGGTGGACTTTTCAAATGTTATCATATTTGTTGGATTCAGTTTAGTTTTACAGGGCTTACTGGACAGAATGATGTAAATGAATACCCCCCAAAAGTCATTTGAAATTAATGGTAAAGGTATTATTGCTAACAATTCTTTAGTGAAACTGAATATTGTCATGAATACAAAGTTTTCCTGATTATAAACTGTTATCAGCATGATAAATCTAATGTTATTCTATTATAAATGTGTTTAAATTACTATATTAGCATGATTGTTCAGACATTTTTTAGATCTTTTCAATGACAATATAGTGAGTAATCAGTAAATCCAGGGTGATACTGCAGATACTGGTAATAATTAGTCACTTAAGTCAAATTTAAGTTCAGAAACGGTTATAGATATTGACCACTTTACACTGATCACTCAGGGTGGTGCAACCACTGTCTAAAGGGTGTGTCCACATTGAAATACTCAGTTTCCATGTGTTTGAATATAAGTCAGTGATGGAAAACCAGAGGAGGATCCATCACCCAAAAAACTGTTGAGCAGTTGCACCGGAAAACAAAAAGAAAAAAAAAAACAGAAGATCAAGTCTGTGTATTATATGACTTTTTGTTATTTTTATATGACTATTAGTTATTTTTTAAATTTCATTTAATCGTCTTTTTAAAAAGTGTTTCATGTTTTTGTTATATGTAAAATTTTTCTTGGGTTTTATATATTTCTCTTCACAAAAACAGATGTATACCGAGCCCTGGAGTGGCCATAAAGAAAAAAAAATTGTTTCCAACATTCTTATAAATTTGATCCCTTGTTTTTATTAGATACAATTCGTTCCCATGTTCTGATTAATACGTGTGCACAAGATAAGTGTATAGAGCCAGCACAACAGCCTTGTTTATCAAAGTGTTGAGTAATGGAAAACGTTCATTCTGAAGGACTATAAAGACAGAGCACATTTAAGTCCTGTCCATACTGGAGGGGAAAACAATTCATCGCTCCCCATTGACTTTGTATTGCGTGAAGGTGCCTCCTTGTCACTTCGGTCTGCTAGCAAACAACAGAAAGATGCCTAAAAGCTGCTGTGTGGTGGGATGCACTACCAACAGGGTAAAGAACCCAGAACTAAGTTTTTATAAGCTTCCGAACGCAAAAACTGAACCTTTAAGAAGAGAAAAGTGGATCCAGACGTGAGGCATCAGCAGGAAGAATGGGAAAACTGTGGGATCCTGACACTCAGTATGTCTACGTATGTGAGCAGCAAGCATTTCGTCACTGGTCAGTCAAATATCCAAATGTCAGTTTTAGGCTAACTATATTGCTGTAAGTTAAGCTGAAACAGTTTGACAGTAAGCAACTTGTGTAGTGGAATGTGGCTAAATCAGAAAGCTATGCAGTATTATGCCTTAGCTAACTACAGTAACTTAGCTTGAGAAGGGACACTGAGATAGAGCGTTTGTCCTCTCTGGTTGTTTTTCCCACCGTTGGGCGTGGTTCCCAGAGTATCTCTGTCTCTATGAGACATAGCATAGAGGCTGTATTATGTGTAGCTCTGGCTGAGTCTGTGTTTTTCTTGCACTTGCTTTGTAGTTTCCCCAGTAAACACACCGACTTCTTCGGCTGCCGTGGTCCCTCCTGCCTGGCCTGCTGATCGATCCTCTTGCAGTCACTTCTCCTCCGGAGCCGCTCTTTGCTGCCTGTCCCTGCTTAGCCCAGAGACACTGAGACACAGCGAAGAGCAGCTCCGGAGGAGAAGTGAGGAACAGGCCAAGGAACAAATCTTAAGTTTGAGGATGAGCAGAAATTATGATTATCTTCCTTGACTAACAATGATCTTTAACCCAACCCCCCACCTCGACTTGAGTTCAAATATTGGACAATTTGACCTGGAACCACAGCTTCCGCACAATCACATATTCAGTGAATGCACCACAGGTGAGAGAGAAAACAATTCACCATCTCAGCTATTTGTAATTAAAGCAAGTCATTTATCAAAATTACTTTTTGATCTGTGATGCCGTAATGAAGTGTTTATAATGTTTTTGATTGGGTACCGTGTAAAATAATGATCACAAGATGTGCCAAAAGTGCATGTACTGTAGTCTTATATCTAAATTTGCTTTTAAACTCACACTCTTCTGTAGCTCACCCTGCACATGCTTTAGGGTGCTTTCACACCTGTAGTTTGTTCATTTCAACGAACCAAGAGGAGTAAACACAAAGTAATACAGACTAACAGGTAACTACTGATTTGACAGTTTTGGTCATCCTGCATCATCAGCCCATCATCAGGACCCACATGGGGAAATAAGAATTTATGGATGTGCCTGTGCCTCCTGATGATTCAACAAAACCTCACATTCAAAGACAAAGGTTTTTTTTGTTCAATACCAACATTACATTTGTTCTTTCTACAATATCTGTGTATGGCTAAGGGAAAGATTGTGGTTATGGTTTAGAAAAAGTGAACATTAGTTGTTCTATAAAGGCACTACACAGTCCTTGTAGCGAAAGCAGCACATTAGCAGAGCAGCAGCAGCTTCAGTCCTCCATCTGTGTGTACATAGGATGCATTCAGGGACAGTATTTAGTGTCTCTCTTCCTGCTTTCTTAGTCAGTTGATTATGGGCGTTTACTTTGTCACTTATCCAACCAGATTTTGCCACGATCTCCATCAGCCAATCATATTGCTTGCTGTCAAACTTTAAAACTGTTCTCCTCTCGCCTGCTTTCAGCTGTCATTTCAGTGCGGAATCGTTATGAAGGAAAATTAAAAATATAGGGAGAGTCTGTTGGTTAGATAATTACTGTGGTTGTACGAGGTTTTTTTTTTTACCTCTTCTGCTCCACACTGTCACACCATGAGTGGCAAATTGTTTTATAGAGTCATCTGATATGAGAAGAATTTCCTCAACAACTTGTCTTTTTCACAGTATTTCAAGGTTTCCTGAACTCATTTTTTCCCCATGCGCATAAGAGAGGATTGAGAATTGAAGATATGTTATATATTACATTTATTACAGTGGTGTTATAGAAAGCAAAACATGACGGGCATCTTTCTCTCTCCTCTCTCTCTCTGCATGTTTTACCTTGTGCTGCTGCATCTTTTATGTTAACCTGACGGCATTCAATTCAGACTTGTGTAGTGTAAAAAGTGTTATGGTAATGTTACAAGTCCGATCTAGAAGGATTGCTGTCGTGACTTTTACGCACTGGCTCCAGCACTGCTCTGTATTCTCCTGTTGACCTTCTCCATGTATAATATGACCAGTACAGCGTCAGATTTCCATATTGGTATGGTCACAACTGTGTATCATCCTGAGTCAACTTCAGCATTTCCTAATGAATTATGAACAGATCACCTCATCAAATTCAACACCAAGCCAAACTGTTTGCTGCTCAGGCTCTGTACATGTTGAATTATTGATTGCTATGAACATCCGACACTAAGTTGATTGCTTGCTGATCAAACAAACCACAGACCCACAAACAATGTTACAATGAGCTGCTTCGACTGCTTTTGAAGTAAATGTGGTGTTTTTACTTGCTGCTAACCTTAAACGCCTCACATCCCAGCTCAGCCAGGACGAGAAGCACTGAACTGGAATAACCCAGATGTCAAAACACATCAAGAAGAAAGAGAAGAGGTGAGGAGAGGGAAGAGGACAGGTCGGGAAAAAAGGGAGGAAATGGAAGAAGGGAGGAGGAAGAGAGAGAGAGGTGAGGAAGAGAAATTAAAGTTAGTCAAGGGTAGAAGGGAAGAAAAAGGTAGGAGAAAGTAAGGATAGTGTGTGTGTGGGTGTGTGTGTGTGTGTGTGAGTGAAGGACGGCTGGGACAGCAGCAACAACACACCATAAAACACTGACACGAGAGAGACAGAGTAAAGGTCAGAGAAGGATAAAGAAAACAAAAGAGGAAGGGTGGACAGAGACAGACATAGACTGCCCTCAAGAAAACATGGCAGGTCTTGTCATTTGTTCTAATGTTAAAAATGACCTGTGTTTACGATTTGTTGACAAGGGGCCTCTTGTGGTTATGTGAATGATGACTGTTGTCTGTCAGAGCAAAAACAGAAGTAGCTTGACGTACTGCTTATTCTGCCCTTGCAGATGCGTCACACTGCATAGCTAGACAGATAGCTAACACAAGACTCAGTAGGCTGTACTTCAGGGATATTCAACTTGCTGTGCCTGGGGGCCACTTTTGTAAAAATGACAGGAGACCAGGGGCCAGTTAATAACAAACATTAATATTTATCAGATATCTTGCGGTGCTACCAGACGGGAACGCTGCACTTAAGCTAGCATGTTTTGACGCCTGATTTTAGCAACCTTGCATACAGCAGTTGTCAGTTGGCAAATTAAACAGAGGTTTGATATGAGGTGGCAAAATGAAGGCAAATTTATCAGTGTGTTTTTCATTGAATTGCCTGTTTTCATTGTCAACCTTTCGACGTTTGTCCTCACTCATCTTTGCCAAGAGGCAAATCCCATCACAGCAGCCCTGTGCAGGTATTTGGGAGAAGTTTGCCCTCAGGATTTTCTGCCAGGCAGACAGCCCTGAAGGCAAACTTCCCCTACGTGCCCAGCGCAGGTCAGGTGTACGTTAACTTTTTGCAGAAATCAAGTGTCACCACTTGCACTGCAAAGATTTCTGATAGGCTTATATGCAACTTTAACAGCTAAGGGACAGTTTTGCAATGAAATATGTGCAACAATGTGAGGTAACAGTTAGCCTACAGACCAACTAACAAAGATGTGTGTTAATAATGTGTTAACTTAGAAGGCAGCCTATGCTAGCGGTTAGCTTAGTTGATTAACTCAACAGCTAGTTAGCTCATCTCATAAAAGTGACGACAACAAAATCCTTTTACAGCGTTTTTGAAACACATATCTGATCACAGAGGTAAGTAACCATACTCACAGACAGATCTACTCCAAGGATCAAACCAAAAAACAACTCTGTGGGGCTGCACTGAGCCTGCATGTGCACTGCTTGGCTGTGCTGTGTGAACTAAAAAACAACATGGAGGATACAGCAATTTGGGGAGAGCTTTCAAGGTACAGTACCTGAGCCTGCCTGTAGGTGTCACTAATTTACAGCAAACACTGACTGGTGTCAGAACAGTGCTTTAAAACCTCTTAGTGAGATCAGGCTAGGTGATTGGGCGTACCTCCTAGGCCACCTAGCCCGATCCCTTGCTTTTTGAAGCAAGGGCAACACTATTCCATCTCTCAGCCAATTTAAAGCAAGAGACAAAACCAAGTTTTGAATTAACACAAGTCATTCAATGCAACAAAAGATGAAGTGAGAAGGGTTGATTCCAGGGGACACCATAGGTACGCATTGCTGTACATAGCTGTTGGTACATGAAAAAGGTGATGCTTGGCAAATTGAAAGTAATCTTAAGAATTGAAGGAAGGCATTTCTTAATGGCCAGTATGAACAGGAGGAATGATTAAGTGATTACCAAAACTAGTTACAATGTTCATATGGGCACCTGACTGTTGTTTTAAGACCGACTAGAACATTTGTGACCCCATCCTTTAAAGCTGGGGTAGGCAAAATCTGTGCACCTATGCAAAACCTTCCGCCTCTCTCTCTGCTGCCTCGTATCACTCCGCTAAGCCCCTCCCACCAAACCCACAACTTCGACCGGCAGCAGAAGGAGCCGGTTCCCCTGCAAAGCCGTATCCCTCGTAGGGCTCGCTCTTCACGGCGTGAGCCGGCGTAAGCCAGGGAGGTATTGGAAATGTATCATAAGTTGCAGGATTTTCCGCCATTCAATCAGGTTTTCACTGTCTGAAGGGACGTGCACGCGCATCTGCTCTTGTAGCTTAGCCAATACAAACGCACCATCTCTCTGAAATAACTTGTGATTGGCTAAAGTCTACCGTCACGGGCTAGATTTTCTGAAGTCTGAAAACAGAACCAAGAGGAGGGGCTGAAGTAGAGCTTTGCTCTCAGACCACTTGAATTACAAGTGGCCCAATGACGCCAAAGAAATACTGCCTACCTCACCTTTAACTTTACCCCAAAATATTCTTGCCCTCTGGATTTTGGATAAGTTCCAGAAAATTATCAAAGAAAGTATTTTCAGTTAGTTCACATAGGTCTCCAAAATAATTATGAGTGTAAGCCCTCCCTCAAAAAATCACAATCTTTGTGGTTACCTGTGGTCAGGCCGGAGTTACCTGCTTTTCAGTCTGCAGCTGCTCCAGCCTTTCTCTGTCAGAGGTGAGAATGGCAATAATGGAAAATGTTCCTGGGGTTCGGGAAGACTGACAAAATATGTTGTTTGTCATGGCCTTCCAAAACGGTCCATATGACCCTTATCAACAGGATGACTTCATTTGTCAGTGGCCTCATTACAACACTGATGGTTAAAAAACTGATTCACATGGCCATTTACTGGTCTGCCACCTGGTTATGGTTTGGTTAGGTTTAGGCACAAAAACTACTTGGTTAATGAGGTCATATCAAAAAGAAACCAGTGTTGATGGTTGGTGTCAAAGTCATGTGCTTTGTTGACCTGTCCATCCACCCATCCCAACCTCCTCCCTAGGAGGTTTTGCAGCGCTATGACAGTGTCACACTACATCTGATGTCTATCTCTTGATAAACAAGCATCATTATTCACACGGCCAGGAAACATCCTTTTCAGGTGAATGTAAACATCAAGCCCCCAGGAACAGCACTTGGCAGTGAGGCAATGTTGATGTAGTGGCCACATTCAGAATTGCAATTTACATGACTCCAACTTGCCCAAAAAGAGTCTTTCCCATATATAATCATTGCAAAAGAGATGGCTGTTTAATGATGGATAAATTTTTTTTTAGATCAAAAATAAACATTTTTACGTGAGAAAAGCAGGAAGTCAGTCTGCTCAGCATTAGTGCCCAGTGAGCAACTTGCATTGGAATGAATAGTTTGCTGTTTTGGAACACAATATCCAGTTCTCTCTTCTTTTTTTTTTTACAACGTTTCAGGGAGAAGTTGCAGCGGTGTGAACTGGCCTGTCTCAGCTCGACTTAAGCCGGCTGATGGTGTCGCCTGAGACTCAGCTTGTCAAATCACCAGTGGCTGGTTTTAGAATGTAAGGTACCTCACCTGTTTCAACAGCCAATAAACTCGTAGTGAAGTCAGCTGGTCATATCATCATATCGTCATACCTGAGTATGTTGAATTGCAATTAAGGTGCATTATGTGTTGTTTAGTTTTTCAAAAGTTATATACTGTAGTCTCACTAATACATCCATGGTCAACATAGGTTGTATTAGGACACAAAAGCTTGATACCAAAAACAATTCTCTAACAATCTCACATCCTCCACTGAAGCAGAAATGCCATAAAAATAAATCTATTTTCTCTGGGTATAAAAATACCACCAGTTCTGATGTTCTCGCTGTCGGGGTAATGACTTCCTTATCTGGGCTCTCTGTAGTCTGGAATTAAAGGAAAGTGAAATATAGGCTTGCAAAAATATACAACCTCTGGACATGCACACACACGAATACACACACACTCACACACACACACACACGTTTTGAAGAACAAGCACATGTGCAAACATTATCACACTGACAAACTCACACAGACACACAAAAATACAGCCTCAAAACAAGTCCATACCCACATTACACACACACACACACACACACACAGACACACAAACCACTGGCAATAACAAGATGGGAAGCTAATTATTTGTGCAGCAGCAGTCTGGTGCCCTGCCATTCCAACCTTAGGCGTTCTCCGTCCAACAAGCCATGTCCTGATTTATTAACAAGACTTCCCAAGCTGCTGTGAGCCATGTGATTATGCCTGAGCATTGGTCCTGCAACACTGCACTACATCTGGTCGATGTGGGCTGTAGGACTGTAAACATTTAAACATGATGCACACAGGCATCTGAATTAAAATATTACTATTAAATAAGCTGTGATGACTCATCTGAATAGCAGTAATCAGAGACTGTAGGAGGTTAGTCATAGTACTGATGGACTGGACAGTGATTGATTAGCCTGAGGCTCTGAGTTTACCCAAACATTTATCTCAACATGATGCAGGAAGGCAGTTAAAGTAGTAGAAGAAAATGCTTTTTTAATCCAAGTTGTTAAACTGCACCTCACAGTCTTTAATGGATGGAATTGACTCAGGTGTCGTCGCTTGTCTTAAGTGTGGAACATCAGTAAAGTGGTCATGGGGGAAAGAGATCTGTCTTTGTTTAAGAATGGTCTCTGGCGTCAGATGTGAATGTTCTCCTTGATCTTTTTCCGACCATCCACTGACTATTGGACTATTGGTTGGGCCCACCATCCACAAGCACGTGGGAGAAGTTTGCAGTCAAGGCTTTCTGCGAGAAAGCCAAACCATGATCTTTTCCTAAACCTAACCAAGTAGTTTTGGTGCCTAGAAAGTCTTTCTAACACATGGTTAACATTGTGAAGCAGTCGCAGTTTGGTTAGGTTTAGGCACCAAAACTACAACTACTACAATTACAAGTTGATCTACAGTCCAATCCTCACCTTTTGACATGAGCTTTGCGCGAAAACCATCTAGACTCATCCAGAAAGGTAGAGTGAGGAGCTTAGACATTCAGAAGGAGCTCAGAGTAGCGCTGGTTAGACATCTGATAAGGTTGCCACCTGGAGGCCTCCCATTAGAGGTTTTTCAGGCACATCCAACTGGGAAGAGACCCCGGGGTAGACCCAGAACACACTGAAGGGATTATACATCTAATTTGGCTTGGTATGTCTTGGGATCCTCCAGGAGGAGCTGGACGAGGTGGCTGGGGAGAAGGGCATCTGGACAAGCCTGCTGCCACCATGACAGAGACCCCGAAGATGGATGGAATTAGAATTAGAAACTATACTGTTAAACATTAATACTTTGGTACTGATTGATACTGACTATTGTGATGATACTAATATTGTTGGATGTCTATGGTTAACTGACTGAATAAAAACAAAAGTAAAATGCATTAATGACCGGCTGTGGTCACGTAAAATCAAACTAGAAGCACAAGCAGAGAGGGGCAAAGATACGTCAAAATGTACCTTGTTACAAAATACAAAATACCCCTCAATTAAATCTATCAAAGTAAAATACAAAATACTAGTGCCAGAAAATATATCAAGATCAAATACTATAGGAAGTAGAATGCTACTGTATCTAAGCAAAACTGTAAAAAACAACAACAAAAAAATACTCAAAATAGTATGTCTTGTACAGTATGTAGAAACTTGCTCTCTGTCCAATTCAAAGACATGACAGTTGAGACACAGCCACTTCAATTAGTAGCCTATTTGATTACCTTCAAGAGCAATTACCATTTCAAATATTTCTGGTGTTAACCGCCTGAGTCGTGACTGAGTGATGAAGTTACACCATTGGTTGGCTGAATGCCACCACTTCCTGTATCCTTTTCAGATTAAAACACCTCATTTCAAATGAAAAGCCCTCTAGTGTTTCATACACGGCCCAGCCATATACTAGGTTTTGATATAGTCCTGTTTTTTATGTTTCATGAACCATGGAGAAAGTATTTTTAGTATTTTGAAAATACAAAATGACTCCACTCTAAAGTATCTTGTTACAAATTACCTTTTAATTGTTTTCAGTACTGTCAAATACCAATTATAAAATACTCAAAAGTAATTGAAATACGTATTTGAAATACAAGTAACAGAAATACTGCCCACCTCTGAGTCTTTCATTTAGTAATCTCCAAATAAATGTTTCATCATGTTTATCATTTTGTAAAAAAAAAAACTAAAAAAACATGTTTATCTTATGTCCACAGCTGAGCCGCCTGCCTACAAGCTCCTCTGGCCCTAGATGGGTATTTCTTCATTGCATATCTCAACCTCTCAGAAAGCTGTTCCATTAAAAAAGATTCCTAAAGTAAAATAACATAGGCTATAGGCATGGCAGCTTTATATATGTAGTGCATTTCAGACACAGGCAATTCAAAGTGCTTTACATAGGCAAAGAAAAGCATTAGAATGACATTTAAAACAATAAGCTACAAAAACCAGGATAAAATCAATTAAGATAGAATAAAATGAAATAAAATATATAAAATGAAATAAAAGGAGTTCCACTATTCACTTCTTACCTTCTTTAAGTATCAGTTTAATTAATGTTGTGTTTTTGTGCTAGTTTTACATTTTCACTGGCGTAAGTAGGAAATTTTACTTAAATTGAAATTAAAATATATATATTTTAGATTCTCCTTAGGGCCCTAAAAAAGCTGGGACTTACCTCATACCCTGGCCTGCCTCTTTCGTCTCTTGCTTTCTCATTTTTCAGAAACCATTTCCTCTATCCAGCCATGCTTTCAGAATGATTAGCAGTTATCAATCTGTCTGTCTCTCTCAGTGTGCCCTATATAATGTGAGAAGCAGTTATCAATCTGTCCGTCTCCGAGCAAGCCAATGAATAATATGAGAATGAATGGTCTCAGTTAAATAGCTGTTATTACCTTCTCGCTTCAGTGGGCTCGGACCGAAGTCATCACCAGAAATACTTGCAGAAACAAAGCCGGGCGGCAGATAAATTAAAAATCAGCAATGAGCTTCTTGGTCTCAGAGAGACAATTTAAAAAGACCTCCTTATCTCATCTCACCCCCTCCCCCCATTGCATTACAAGCCATCCCATGGTGAGTATAATTTTGAAAAATGTTACATATCCATTTGAGGCAGGAAAAACTCACCCGCAATACATTATTCAGTTTCTCTAAAATTTGCAAAGGCTTGTGAGAAAGTGTTATCATTGTCTCAAACTCTGACTTAAATCACTTGCACTCCTTGAAAATGTACCATGATATGTTTCAATTTTGTTATCAATCATTTCATAAGTGTAGATAATTTTGTTTGGTCAGTTTTTTTTTTTTCAGAGCAGAGGGCAAAGATCTCATGTTGAAAGGACTCCAAGTGATGTTGATTGATGTGAGAATAAAGACTGCAGAGTTTTGGTGCTGCAGCCCTCCAGTTCAGGGACATGCTGAACTGAGGACAGGTAGAGCAACCTGGCTGTCCTTTTCTACTTTACATTACATTTATTTAGCTGACACTTCGCTATCCAAAGCGACTTATAATAAGTGCATTTCAACCATATGAAGCTTAGCCAAAGATCAATCAGAAAGAATATGTTCATGCTACTCATTTACCTCCCCCCTCTTCCTTTTCCTGCTTCCAACTCAATCAGCTGACTGAGGGTATTCACTCTTTCAGTTACACCAATAAGATAAGAGAGAAAGAAACAGACACACAGAGAGAGAGATGAGAGGAGAGCTGAATCTCCTGGAGAATGAAGATCCAGATCCAAAACATCCAGAATGAGGCACCGACAGCCAGAGGAGAGAGAGATCCCAGGACGGCTGATGGTCCAGCACAGGCACACAAACTCGTGTTTGTGGGACAACAAACACAGAGGGTTAGAGAGATGCAGTGGTTTTCTGAAAGTTTACAGTATTCGCGTGGGCAGGACAAACATAGACTTTAAGTACTAATCTTAATAGATTCATTGAGCCTGAGACCGACCGGATACTGATAACAGGTACAAGGCCTGAAGTAATCAAGGAATAAGTAACTAATTGAAAGTTAAGGAATACATGACTTTTTAAATTCCGACTGAAAGGCAATCCAAACAGAGTCAGACCAACCTTAGGGCATTTTCACACCTATAATCCAAATCAGTTGATGAGTTTGTAAACTTGGAGCGTTTTCCCCTTGGTTCGGTTTCTTTTCACACTGAGAAAAATCCAGGCAAATTAAAATGCATCACTACAAATCACATGAGAATGTTCACTCCACTTATTGGTCAGATGTGTCTGGGGCGGAAGCAAGAAAGAAAATACAGGAAGAAGGTCCTGTGTCCAATGCTGAGTCTCAAATCGCGTACTCCTGTCAATACACTTACATGCAGTATACTGAGTACACTATGTACTGACTTGTGTAGTGTGTTAATTTTGACAGGGTAGTGTTGTCTCAAATCAAATACTGCTGTTGTGCTTACCGGAAATGACGATCACAACCTTTGACCACGTCTTCTTCTTCTTTTTAATGACAGATTGCAACCAGGCGGAGCTTTATCGCCAACATTTACCACGATTGCTGCACGCCAAAATATCTGCCAGCTTGTTTGCTCACTTGACTTCAATTTTATTAAAAATGAATAAAAAATGAATGTGCTTTTACAAACAATCGCAACCGCGACCGCCATTTTCATATGTTGGTGGTCCTCCCCTTCCACTACGTAGCCAAGATGGTGACCGTTGAGGGTGAGAAGTGTGCAGCGTTCCACACTCAACTTTTTGGCCGTTTTGTGTACACCATCCGGGTTCTTATAGTACACTGCATTTTGCCATACTTACCACGCACTCATGCACTCAAAATACTAAGTTTGAGTACGCAAGTACGCGATTTGGGACACAGCGCTAGACTAGTGCATATTTCTGTGAGAGAAACATTGCTGGTTCATTCTCTGACTAGCTGCTACTAGTGGAAACAGTTTGCGTGCTCTGCTGCATCCCAGAATGCAATGCACACCTGGCTACAGGAGCCGTTTAGTGCAAACTTGTGGAGTACACCTGGTAGTTGGGTCGGATCGAGGTCGGATCACGTTCACACAACAAACGAACCGCTCCAGAATTTGTTTGGAACCGGACTGAGACCACTTCCTCTAAAGGGTCTCAGTGAGGTTGTTTTTGTCAGCAGCCAAGTGTGATTACTGTGTTCACACCTGCCCAAACAAACCGCACCAGGGTTCGTTTTAAGTGAACCAAACAGGTTAGGTGTGAAAACGCCCTTAGTGTCTGAGGGCAGGAGGGTGTGAGGGCTCCAAATGCTGATGAATGGGATCATAGATATAAAACAATAGATGCGACATTACATCATAACTAATGGGATAACTGTCCGCTATCTTACCTGGGTATTGTTTACAATCGCCACCTATGGGCAGCAACTATGTTTGTAGACTGTGCAGCTAATAAGATAAGATAAGATAAGATAAGCCTTTAATTGTCCCACAGCTGGGAAATTTTCAGCGTTACAACAGCCAGAAAAAATGTCATATATAGAAATACAATAATAAAATATAATAAAATACAATAAAAATAAATAGAAAAATAGTCCTGTACACAGTAAAGACAGTAATAATAATAGTGTGACTGAGTGCATTTGTAAGTATGAACAATAGATAAGATAAAAATATTGCACATGTACATGAAAGTATTACACAGCAACAGATGAAGTAAATAACATCATGAATAAAAAATATGTATTAAGATAATGCACAGCAGCAGATGAAGTAAAGTAGTGAACAGTCTGCTTATTGACAGTCAATGTAGATTACCGGGAGTTGTACTGATTATAGAGTCTGACAGCAGCAGGCAGGAAGGACCTACGGTACCTCTCCCTCAGACACCGAGGGTGGAGCAGCCGGTCGCTGAAGGAGCTGCCCAGTGCTGATAGAGTGACATGTAGGGGGTGGGAAGTGTTCTCCAGTAGTGATGATAGCTTGGCCACCATTCTCCTGCCACCCACCACATCCACTGGGTCCAGAGGGCATCCAAGGACAGAGCTGGCCTTCTTAATCAGTCTGTCCAGTCTCTTCCTATCCCTGGAAGAGATGCCACTGGCCCAACATGCCACCCCATACAAGACGGCTAATGCCACCACAGAGTCATAGAAAGTCCTCAGGAGCGCCCCCTGCACTCCAAAAGACCTTAGTCTCCTGAGCAAAAAGAGACGGCTCTGTCCCTTCTTGAACAGAGCGTCCGTATTGTCTGACCAGTCCAGTTTGTTGTTCAAGTGAACACCCAGATACTTGTACGATCTCACAATCTCAATGTCCGTTCCCTGGATGTTCACTGGTGTAGGTGGAGGGAGTTTGTGCCTGCCGAAGTCCACCACGAGCTCTTTGGTTTTACCCGCATTGATCTGGAGGCGGTTCTGTTGACACCAACCCACAAAGCCCTGGGTCAGTTCTCTGTACTCCCTATCATCCCCGTCGGTGATGAGGCCGACGATGGCAGAGTCGTCAGAGAACTTCTGCAGGTGACAGTTTGAAGTGTTATGGGTGAAGTCCGCTGTGTAGAAGGTGAACAGGAAAGGCGCCAGAACGGTTCCCTGTGGAGCCCCTGTGCTGCAGAGAAGTGTGTCAGACACACAGTCCTGTAACCTCACATACTGTGGCCGGTTTGTGAGGTAGTCCAGGATCCATGCTGCCAGGTGATGGTCCACCCCAGCGTGCTCCAACTTGTCCCCCAGAATCCTGGGCTGGATGGTGTTAAAAGCACTGGAGAAATCAAAAACATGATCCTCACAGTGTTTCCAGCCTTTTCTAGGTGAGAGAGGGATGTGTGAAGTAGGTAAATGACAATTGCTTGATAATTGCTTTACTTAAAGGAGAGACCAGGGAGGCTGGCATCACTCCACACCTCAGTATAGAGTAGATGAGAGATTTTTTACATGTGGGTCAACTAAAACTACAAACAGTTATTAAACTAGGTAACTTTTCTGTTAGTTACCAAGTAACGGACCAGCTGAGTTCTAAGTTATTGCTGATTGCTAGCTCTCAACAGCATTGATCTGTTAGCTAAACAGATAAGTTATAACCAGCAAACATTGTTTTAATGTTAGCTATGCTAATTTAGAGCTTAAAGGTAACACTTAGTAACGTTAACGTTATAACAAAGTTAGTGTAACATTAAAGTAAACACAATATGTTAAGGACAAGGAGAAGTGCTCGTCTTCACTCCTAAATCTTCATAATATCTCAAGACAAATCCAGCAAACCAACTACAATCTACACAAAAAGTGAAGCTCAGGCAAATCAACACAACAGTAACGTTAACCACGTCCTTGACAGCAACACGGGACACTAACCAACCACACAATCAGCCAACATATTGTTATTCGAAGCCGAGGGGCCGCACTTAATGTTACATCAAGCTAACCCAAAATTAGCCGCCTTGAATCCTGCAATCAGTCATCATATATAAACATCACTTGTTGTCAGCTCACCTCATGCCTTTACCCGATTTTCCTTTCAGTAAAGCAAATAAAAAATAATCCATGTGCTGATCAGGTAAAGTAATCTAGTCGGAGAAAGGAGATTTGAGTAGTTCATTTCCAGCTTGCAATTTTGCAAAATTCCAACAGTTTCTCTGCATTACCATCGTAAATATAATGTCCATAATTTTATCTTGCCATGAGAATGAAAATCAATTGCGACGACTCCATCAGGAGTTCTGATGAAGGCATTAACGTTACGGAACAAAGTAAACCCTCCCAAACAAAACTTGCTTTATCAACAAAAATTACTCATTTACAGTTAGCAAGGCTCTTCAACCTCACCTCTTATTGTCAAAACAAACCCTGTGGGTGGGTGTGTTTGTGTGCATGCATGTGTGAGAGAAAGACAAATATATCTTTACCTTATGTACAATCTATGACATTAATAAATATATTAATATATTACAACATAGACCAAAATACTGAATCTGTTTAGGATTTCTACATAAAAGATATTGCTTAATGTAATATATTACCCATTCAGAATACCAAAGACATTTCTTACATATTAATTTCAGGCAAAATTGAAAAAATAAAATCATTGTCTGCTATATAAATGCACAATTATGAGATTATCTTCATGATTGAAAGCATGATTTGTTCTCTTGGAGCTATAATAATCAAATTTCTACCAGAATCTTTGTTTTGATTTTTTTGGTTCATTCTAGACAGGCACAGTTGCTCATTACTTTGAATAAAAAACAGTATTGGTATATTGGTAGAGAAATATAAGCATTATAAAGACAACATAAGCCTCTTTCACCATAGGTTCCAAGTTTAAAACTGGACCCAGGTAAGATGGCTGCCATATGGTTCCATCCCGGAATGGTAAGTCATTATGACACGTCACATCCACTGTTTTATATCTATGAATGGGACTGCACTGTGTGACATCACGTTACCTGGACAGAGACATTTCTATGTACAGTAAAGTGTGAGGCTGATTTTTGCCCTATTTGTTTGGGGGGGAGGGTACGGTACACATGCATGTGCATACATGAATATGCCCGCCTACGTGCAAAAAATACTGTATACTACCAGTGCATTTCAATTCATACAGTGAATATTTAGCCTGGGACAACAAAGAAACAGAAATTCACCGTTCATTGTTTTTTTAATCACTCTCTGCTGAGAAACAATAAAAATGCCAGCGCACAGTGGACAGGGAGTGGTTTGCATTACTTTGATAAACAGACACGACTGAGGTTGCATCCTGTGACGATTATGAACATGCACCATGCATGTATGGCAATAGACAGCATTGTGTTTATTAGATACAACTTATAAGCTATACATTGGGGTTTTTTTCTTTTAAGCAAAGTCAGAGTTTCAGACTTATCCATAGTGTGAATAAAGGGTTTAAAAAGTCTGTAACAGAGCCCTCAAACACTTTTTCGATTTCACAGTGGGACATCCCTGAGCTCTCACGGACTTAGCAGGGGCGGGTGCCAAAGTCGGAGAGTGTGTAAGGGGGACACTGGAACTGGGCCCAAAGGTACATCTGACAATCCTTCATAACCAGGCCCCTCCTTAGGGTCTGGGAGTGGTTCAGTTTTGATCAGGCCTGTGACGGGTCAGTGCCTTAACATGAGTCTCTTCTTTCCCTATAACCCCTCTTACCCCACTCACTTCTCTCTCTCTCTCTCTCTCTCTCTCTTCACACTCACACATGTACACACAGACTTTGCATTTCTGGTGTACACCTGTCACTCCCTAAACTGAATCAGCTGGACCCACTGTGACGCCCTCCCACTGTTTTAGAGGATGTCCTTGCCAACCTCAGTGGACAGTTGGCTGACAGTGAAGGGTCGTCAGTAGATCTGGTTCACCTGGGCATTCCAGGCAATAAAAGCTGGCCCATGTGCTCGGTCCTCTCTTCCTACATCTGACATCCACCCTGCATCATCTTAATGTCTTTTGACACCATTCATTGCTGATTTCCACACCCCCATTGTTCATTTGTGTTCATTTTAGTTTGAATAAATTACATTTGTTTTATGTGTAACTCTTTCATAGACTATCATCTATGAACCAATGTACTTATCCACATGGCAAAATATGCCCAAAATGCAAATAACATTCCTGAACTCCTGAAAAAGAAAAATGACAACCAGCAATGAACAAAAGGTTACATCCCCACTGATATTGAAGATTCTATAATTTAATGCACTGGATTAGTTTCAATTCTTTACAGATAAGGTTAGGACTGGACTGATGGCCTTTATGTAACTGTTGTAACATCTAACTAACATCATTTATCTATCTATCTGTCTATCTAGTTTTTGTTGTTGTATGGTTGAATTGAATGGCTCTTTTTAAAAGGTCAAAAACATTTTTTAAAAATCTATAAAATGATATTAAAACATTTGAAATGCTTAAAGAAGATTTCAGACCAATCTGTTTGAGGTAGTGAGGCCTGATCATCTCTAATTTTTGTTACCAGGTTGATTTTGGAAAGTACAAAGAAAAATGGCAGTTAACTTAAGTCCAGAAGGCAGCACAAAACTGAGTACAGTCAGGCCAAAACTTCTTAAACACTGCCACCAAGTGGTAGAGCTCTGTAGTATCACACACAGTATCTATTCATACACACACACACACACACACACACACACACACACACACATACATACATACATACATACATACATTTTCTGAAGCTTTTTGTCCTGTTCAAGATCTTGTCAAAGTGTTGGATGCCATGTCCCATATAAATAAATGTGATCTACAAGTTCATTAAAGTGTAGAAACTCAAAGCTGCACCAAACAATGTGTAATGTGAAAGGTATCACTTGTAGTGATGAACTCACAGAGAATTATTACCAACTCTGCAATTCTCCTAAGCCCTAAGGAGCTTTTTTTAAGCATCTTTCAGCTCTTTGTTTTTGGTTTTCCAGCCCACAAACTTTGCTCTTACCAACCCTGGGAGCAGCACTACCTGCCCAGCACCAAACAGATGACACACACAGTTAGAGACTAACTGGTTTTTATTTTATTATTGAAATATGGCATTTGTGACCACTGTCTTTCAACCACACACATAAAATAAAAATATTTTCCCAGTTTGCTGTGAAGAAAGAACTTGACTGGCCTGCACACTGACCTCAACTCCATCCAACACCTTTGGGATGAACTGGAGCACCAACTGTGAGCCAGACCTGATCACCTAACATCAGTGTTGGACCTCACTGATGCTCTTGTGTCTGAACGGGAGCAGATCCCTGCTACAGGTTCAGCATCTGGTGGAAAGACTGAGACTGGAAGAGTGGAGGCTGTTAGAGCAGCGAGTTAATGCTCATAGTGTCGCAATCACCTGTTAATGTATCATATGGCTGCAATGTTCTGGGGTCCATTCACTTTGTTTGGGCTCCATAGGTTTGGACAAAAAAAAGCAAATGTAATACCAGACTTTCTTTCTTTTATAGTATTACTGAAATTATAGTATTATTAATGTTTATATTAAAAGCACTGATATACACTGGACACAGTAGGAATCCATGTCATGGTGACATCCAGTTCATAACTTTCTGCACCCTTGTCTCTGTTATTGGTCACCAGATCTGTTATTTCAGAACCTCCTTTTCCCTCCTGTCAACAGATCTTTTTCACGGCAGACATTTTGACTTGTCAAAGCAGGAGAAACACAGGTGGAATTAATAACATTAATGGCTGCATTCCATTTAGGTTATCTAGTTCCAGGGTTCTGATGTTGCCCATGGTCACTCGCTGTCACTCAATGGAATGGAGCCATTGTTAATGTTATTATTTACACCTGTGCTTTTCCAGCTTTGACAAGTCAAAGTGGAGTAATTCACCATTAATTCACCATTAAGAAGAAGAAGAAGCAGTCAAATGTTGCGATCATCATTTCCGCTAAGTGCACAACAGCCGTATTCGACTGCAGACAACACTACACACTACATACATAGTGTACACAGTGTATTACATGGCAGTGTACTAATGGAAGTATCCGAATTGAGACACAGCAGATCTCTCATCACCTGATCACCAGACCCATCTGCACACCTGCTCTCAGTTCCCTCATCGGCTCCCTAGTATAAACCTGTCCTTTAGCACACTACTGTGCCAGACTGTCTGTTATGCCACCACAGTTGGTTGCCTGTTTTGACGGCCTGTCTGGAACTAAACCCTGTTCTGATCAACCACGTAATAAATAAACTCATATAGTATGATGTTTTGCCATAGTGTAATATAAAGTAGTCACACCATTCGTAGTGCCACAAGAAGTACCTACAACATTTAATTACTTCTTTAAATGTAACACTCTGATATGAGTCAGGGAATATTACTGCTGCCTGCACTTCACTTCACTACTTAACTTAAACCTGCAGCCACTTGGGGGCAGCACTAACAAGCTGTAATACAACAGTGACATATTATGACTTTTTAAAGTGTAACTCCACCCTCAGATTCTGCTAGAACCCTCTCTCCCAGCAATTTAAAAAAAATGAGTGGGGGAACAACACCTGTAGGAGGCGTGGCCTTGTGGCTACGTAGTGTGTGGGTCAGGAGACATGGGAGAGACTGACTGACACTGATTAGAGTTTTTTTAATATAAATTTCATGACATAGACAGGTCCCAACCGGTTGACTCCATGTCAGCATCGGCCTCGCAAGGTTCAGGGCTTAAAACAGTAGATGGCGTGTTGAGCCATTTTAAACCCATGAAATGCTGATTTTTATACATTTGGTAAGAAATGTCAATATTAACACCAGCACTGATGTGTTTCATCACAGAACAGTCATATCATTTAGTTTACAGCTCAAAAAACATGTTTAATTGTGCAGTACCTCTTTAAGTTGATATGGTGAACTTGTTAACAAACTGTCATAGGTGTCATTTACACTGGGGATGCTGGGGACATGTCCCCTCCACTTTTTGAAATGGCTGATTTTGTCCCCATCACTTTTTAAAAGCATCATTTGATAAAACAGTTCTGAAAAATATCTTGCACCAAGAAATGTTAACTAACAAATGAGAACGCTATGAGAAAACATACAATGCAATGTAAATATAGAAGAAACAAATGCACATTGTCCAGTGATGCATATGGATGACTGTTACTTGCTGAGTACTTTCGTACTGTCACTCTGTAGTAGCCTAGGTTATGCCCTTTTAATGCATTGTTTTTCCTGACCCACCGTAATTATCTACTCTGACTTCATACATTACATTGCCTAAAATCATATATGCTGAAGACTGTTTAAAAAATGTTTTTTCATCTGAGCTGGTATGTCCCCACCACTTGTCAACACAAAGTAACACCCTTGTAAACAGTTGCCTCTTTACACATTCAGCAGACACGGAGCAACATTAGTATTCATCTGGAGTGGTGTTTCTGGCCGCCTGGTAAATGTAAGTCTAACATTCACTCTCCTTTGAGCTCTGGTTTACTCTCCACTAACTCCTGTCTCTAGCTGCTAAATGCTCCACTATGTTCACCAGCTGGTCCCTGTGTCTGTCTGCTGTTTGCTGCTGAGCAGGTAGTGGACAGTGGCTTTACCAGAGCTTTTTCACTGAAAACAGCTGCCTGAAAAAAGCTCTGTAGAGCTGAGGGGAACTGCAGAGTTGAGTGATAATTGTCTTTGGTTTCGTCACTACAAGTGACACTTTTCACATACCAGCAGTCATGTGATCCATTCTTAATATAAAATATTGATTATAGCTGCTTTAAAATTGCACTCAATGGTTTTGTTATGACACCCACAAGAACCCCCAACTCTAAACAGTTCACAATTGACAATGCGCGAGGTGGAAATGTAGGGATTTGTCATATGAAGTACTGTAGGCAGGATCTAGAAAAGAGCCTCTTCAAATCTAGTTTATTGTCACATACACTATCATACACAGTACAATGTAATGTTAAATTCTTCTTGTGAGTACCTGCCCTGCATATGAAGCTGTGAGGTTGCCGCACAGCCAATGTTCTCTCCTGTAGGTGAAGAAGTGTGTGTGTGTGTGAGAGAGAGAGAGAGAGAGACAAAGAGGGCAAATAAGGTTGAAAATCAGTCATTAGTACACAGATGTTTTACATTTTTCCCATAGAAATGTTGCAATATAACAATTGAGTCTGTTATATTGTCACAGTCTGACTGGCTCACTGCCCTTCAGAAATGTTATGTCATTTTTCAACCACTAGTTGGTACATCAGAGTATCTCTGAGTGTATTTATACGTCAGTGGAGTCGGACAGCATTATGACCAACATTAGCTGACATTACAAAACAGTTAAAACTCTCTTTTTTTATTATTCAGTATTATTTTTGTCTACACTTGAAGGTTATTGGTGGATTAGAGACTCAATGAAGATATACAACTCAAGAAGGTGCAGGAGAGAACAGCAGCCAGCAGTGGACTGTAACGTGACAGTGGTACAGTGCAAGTACGACATCCAGTCACGTCTTTCTTCCCATGTGTGAAACTAGTCTTCAAAGGCTGCTATAGATATCAATACTACTTCAAATCCATGAAAATAACCGCACCTCTAAATCTTTTTTTAGTTAGAGCACAGTGTATCAGTGTGCTGATATAGTGAGCTCTAACCCTAGTCTCTATACCCTCTATGGAAAAAGCATCAGATGTGTGTGTCGTGGAGCAGCACTGCGTTACATAACATTTTCTGAATGACTGGGGGTCACAGACAGTAACTGATTCCTTATTAAGTCAATGATTCTTCATCATATGATGTGAAGTGATTTTGTCAGATTTTACTGAGGCAGCTTAACACGTGCATTATCAGTATGGCAAAGAATGAGCCAGTGAATAAAATCATTATTCGTGTTTCAAGGACAGAAACCATCTGTGATATAGATGGAAAGATGTGTAGACATTTCAAAGTAACTGTATTGGTGGAGTTTCCTCAGTATGATGATGCTCTGGTCACGTACGACACACGTATTGTGTATGTGAGGATCCTCATGTACGCCACTGGCTGCGTGGTTTACGTAAGCCCTCAGCTCTGTCTTACAGGCAACAAGCACTTTCACTGCAACGTATAACAGAGATGATGAACACACAAGCAGATCTTAAGCCAAAAGCCAGTCATCTGTTCACTGTAAAGCCTTTCACATTGGCTTATAAAATAAATGCGTTTGAACATGTATAGCCAACCTCAGGACAGCTTCCCAGAGCAATGTGTCCAAACTTGTCAACCTCAGAGAGGTCTGGAGAAATGCCCATCAGAAAACGTTGGATAACAAGATCTTTTGAAAAGTTTGAAAATGCCAGTTTTTAGTTTGGTACAAATGAGTTTTCCAGTGTAATCTTGTTAGTTTAAAGTGTAATGACAGCCCTCCGCTCTTCTCGAAGTGCTTTTGTACTGGAATTTTTCAGAGCTCTGTGAGCTTGACGATACCAAGGTCTTTGAGGTAATGTAACACAACCTCTCCAGCCATGTTGGAATCCCTCCCCTCAAAGGGCAACGCCAGCTGAGAACATCTGACTTCATTTCTAAACTTACATCTGGTTGTCTTGACAGTGCTTAATAATTTAATTAATAGTCATAGTCATCTTTGTGGGTTACTGGCACAAAAATCCAAATTTGAAAATTTGAAATTAGACCAGGTTAAATTTGATAAGGATCTCTAGAATATTTGTGACGCACCTAGAAGACCTCTATAGAACTGTCTGGCAGAATTTTTGAATTTATTGCCTGTAAGACAACGATGAGGTTTAATAACACCATTTAACCGTTTAACCATGCGTTCAGGTTCAACCCGTTACTGGATTAAGCCTTGCGTCAGTCCTGCTAAGCTCTGATTGGACAATCCCCGCTGAGGTCCCGCCCCTCGTCCTTCTCCTTTTCTCCATCTCTCCCCTTTTACAACAGCAGCTTCCTGCATCTGTCTGCTTCCTTCTGCCGCTGCACGTAGCAACAATCTGGTGAGTTTTATTTTCTCCATCGAAGACAGCTTAATTTCCTTTTCACTTTATATAGAGATTAATAGTCTAGCTTGTTCTGTCTTTATTATTGCGTTTTTTCAAGCTATCATATGTATATAACATTGCTATTGTCACACAAAGTATTACTTTGCCACAGTAAAGTAGTTTAATAAAAATGAAGTCGTTTTTCCTTAAGTTTGTCTGGAGGCCCATCTGTATTTGAGAACTTCCACAATTCAAAGTCATTGGCATTGACAAGGACGCGGAAGTGCCATCATGAGAAGCTGCTGCAGCGTATTACTAGGCTACAGCATTAATACGGCTATTACTGTGTAGTACAAGAAGGGATGTACCGTCGCAAAATTGGTAAGATTTCCTAAAAGCCCAGCAGCCAGTGTCCGTCAGGAGTCCTCTGCAGTACAGTCTCAGACACGGTGGAAGAACGTGACAGCGGACCATGACGCAGTGGTCGCCGGTGGGAATGGTCGCTATTTGTTATCGGCATTCAGTTGTTGTCAAAGTGGCGTCTGGAGTCCTGAAGGCAGTGGAGAAAAAGTAACCCATTCAAATACTTAAACTAAGTAAAAATGACAATAAAACAAAATACTCAAATTCAAGTAAAAGCTCTGCATTCACAATCCCACTTGAAGTACTGAAGTTTTATCAGCAAAATGTAAAAGCATCAAAAGCAAATTTAATGCAGCTAGTTGTTCCCAGCCTAGGCATCGGACAAGTTAAATCCGAGGGGTCATGAGATGATTAATGGGAGAGGAAGGAAGTTCTCTGAGACAAAAGTTCCTTCATTCTTGGACTTTTTTTGTGTGAAATATTGGATACTTTAACCACTTTCATCCTAGAACAATAACTGAAATGTAACCAGGTGAGAAGTTTAGAGGGGAAATGTCTCTTTGATGGGACAGTAAAGGCCTCATGGACACCTGACGCATGACAAGGAGCCGCAACCAGACACTGCTTTTTTTGTGAAGGGTCAAGCTTAAACGTTTGGAGCCACTGTTTTTTATTGGGGGCAGTGTACCACGTAACTGTTGCAGTTTTCTGTCTGGCTCTAAACTGTCCATCCAATAAAGGTAAAAATCCCCCCCAAAATAATCTTTAGAAGTATAAATTGGCATAGAACTAAGGTACAGGTACCTCAAAACTGAAAAATAGAAAATGTTGTATATATATTTGTGTTGTATATATTCAATTGTCTTATTTTCCTGCCTTGTTTTTAGAAATATTTTTCCTTATTGTATCTCATTATGATAATTTTATTTAAATATGTATATATTTTTGTGGGGGTGAGGGGGTAGGAATTAACATAGAATGTGTGCAGGTCCTGCTTTTCTCTTTTGATTTTGTATCTTTTTACATATGGAGGATGAAATTTACTGTATAACTTATCTATGAAAATTTCCAAAAAATGTTCAGGCCAAGAAAAATGAAGAAATATACTGTATAAATAAATAAATAGATCAGTTCAACTATTGTCCTCTCTAGAACTGAATTCCTGATGGAGTGGAGAATGCTCTCAGTAAACAGCTTTAAGAGCTTGTAGAGATAACTATGGGACATACAACAGTTTTTAAAGAAAGAAGTTCTAGGTCTCTTAACATTTCCTTTTCAGATGTGGAGAAAATAGTGAAGACATCTTGTGGTTAGATTTTGTAAGACTGCACAATCTCCTTCTGTTGCCATTGGACCAATATATGGAGTCAGTAAGAAATAAGTCAATATTAGTCTCCCTCTTTCTTTTCTTGTCTCCAGTCACCATGACTCATGCGTATCCCTTCCTGAGTACTGAGCAGAAGAAGGAGCTCAGTGATATCGCTCAGAGGATCGTAGCTGCTGGAAAAGGCATCCTGGCAGCGGATGAATCCACAGGTACGACTGCAGCAGGCACAGACTGACTGACTGACTGACTGACTGACTGACTGACTGTGACCTGCAAAGAAGGTGGAGGCAGTGATGAATGCCGTGTAACAGGGTCACACTCATCCTGTTAACCACAATGACCAACCACGGTCCAGTTCAGTAATCCCATTAAAACCAGTTAGAACATCTATCTGCTGGTTTGATACTTACACTAGGATGTAGAACCTGATTGATACATCAGCATGGCCGATATCATTGGCTGAGTTGAAATCATCACAGATGTATCTATGTAGAAATCAATATTGGCATAAAAAGAATTATACAGAAATGTGCAAAATATGTTTGAGGTCATTTAGTTTGTTTACCAGAGCACTGACCAAAAAGTCAAAATACACTAAAATGTTGTTAAAAAATTGGCTGATATATTGTTACTGACCTCAAAAATTCAGCATCTGCCCGTATACCTCCTTCTTCTACCAGGTGACATCTCCAGTCTTACTGACAGGCTAAAGTGTTAGTACAACAAGCATTCTTTGACACATGCAGTATGTAGGTTGGGTACAAAATAACAGAAACACCACAGCATTTAAAAAACTCTGAACTAATTTTCGAAAATAGGATATCATCTGGTGATCAAGAACAACTGAGACAGTAAAGCATGGTCCCCAAACACCAAAGTAGGTGAAACATGTCTTCTGGTTACTTAACAAACTTACTGCTGCTCATTCATGCATACACTGTTCATTCCTTGGCAGTCCCGAGTGGAATAACTAGCTAGGCTATGCATGAGTCGCCCTGCCTAATGCCTGTCCATTTTCCCTCATTTACCTGGCTAATACTGCCACCTTGTGGGAATTCAGTACACTATTTATTAGACCAAACATTGAAATATGCCAATTCTGATCTGTTCACACTCAAAGCCTATCAAGTGTTAAACACGGAAGTTGACGGAGAATTAGGTGGGGAGTTCAAATTTGTGAAAACGGGGGCGTTTTGACTTCCTGTCTTATTAAACCATATCATTATTAAAACAAACACATTTGTTGAGTAAAATATATTTGAATATTTTTATTCATAATCAATGGTATTTCTAACACAATATAGCCTATCACTCAAAAATAAAATACACAGGTCTGCATATGTCCCTCCCGCCCCCGAAAAGAATGGATTAATAAGCCTTTTCTCCTTATGAAAATAACACCAGCGATTGTCCGACCAATGAGAAACGAGCATATCGACCAACCAACCAGAAGGTGTCAGCCCTAATTGTTTCCATCTATTGCAGTTTAAGTGCAGGTTAATAAGAAAAGTCTGCAGTCAGTTACCACATTTACCAATTGTAATGTAAGCATGACAAATATTGATATTGCATAGAAATGTTGTATGAAATAATCCATATTTCTAAACACAGCATGCTTATTTGTTGTAAATGAGCTAAAACATGTAAAAGAGTTGGTTTAAGCCTTAAAGAGAAGTATGTATTAGGCTGTGTGGTATCCCACCTCGAATCACCCTAGACTCCAGTTAGTCCCAACATCATGTTTGCTTTCAGACTTCCCCTGAGTAAAACATGTCACTTCCTGTCTACCAGATGCTTTTTTTTAATTTTCTGACTTTTCCTAAACATTTGCCTCTTCTTGTGAAATACTGGAGAGTTTTACCACTTGAGGACTCTAAAGAGTTTTAAAAAGAGACAGTCTGAGAGGGGAACATTCCTATTTTGTTGAACTGTTCACAGCTCATAGTCATAACCTGTGACAAGGGGTCAGGGAAAGGCATGATTTGGATTTAAAGGATCAGATGGCTACTACAAAGTTTGGGGACTCAGAGGAGACAGATTTAAAAAAGAATGGTGGAGATATCCTGACTTTTAGTCCCTATATCGTTCCAAAGCTCCAAAAACACTGGATCCTACACTTCCCAAAATGCAAAAGGGTAGTCTTTTCCTTAAACACTCACTGAATGGTAAATGCCCATGTCTTTTAAACTCCAGATAGTAATGCAGGCTCTCCATTAAAAATCTGTAGTGTCTCTGACTCCACCCGTCTTCTCCCTGTCTCCTGGCACCTCCAGGCAGCATGGCCAAGCGCTTCCAGAGCATCAACGCCGAGAACACGGAGGAGAACAGGAGGCTTTACCGCCAGCTCCTCTTCACCGCCGATGACCAGGTCAACCCCTGCATCGGCGGCGTCATCTTCTTCCACGAGACGCTCTACCAAAAGACGGACAACGGCAAGCCCTTCCCCCAGCTGGTCAAAGAGAAGGGCATGGTGGTGGGCATCAAGGTGGACAAGGGTGTGGTTCCCCTCGCTGGCACCAACGGAGAGACCACCACTCAAGGTACAGAGGTGCTCTTTATTGAGGGCGGGGAAAAGCTGGTGTCACAAGATAGATTTTTGTTCTGGAACATGTGTGCCCTAAGCAAATATTAACACGTGTAACGATTACTGATTTGTTTACTGTCATGGCTGTGTAGTGGAGGGACGCTGCAGATTTACACTGACCAACACCAGGTCAGTTTTTGTTGTTGTTGTTGTTGTAGCTTCACCAGGTACAGTTTCAAAGTAGCTTCCCCAACACTGAGTATGGAGCTGGAGTCGGGACTTGGTTAGCTTAGCATAAAGAATGGAAGCAGGGGGAAACGGCTAGCCTGGCTCTGTCCAAAGTGAAACAAAATACACCTACCAACACATCTAATTAACCTGACTAATTAACATGTTGCTTGTTTGTGTAAGCTGTACATGAACAAACAAAAAAAACAACCATTTGTTTTGGCTTTGGGGGATGTTGGAGCTATTTTAATATCAATTTTCTTATCTCACTCTTGGAAAGATATAAATGTATTTTAGAACTATTGAACTAGTTTAACGAACTACTATAACTATTCCTTTAACTGAAGCTTTTGACTAAAAGACCTTTAATATTTGACCTTTTAGCTGATTTCTTCACTGCTTGCAAAACTTCCCATAGTGAGACCAAATCATGGAGTTTAGACAGTTGATCTGTGAGATTAGCCTGTTTCAGCACACATACTGTTGAACATATTCTCAAAAGCCACTAAATACACATACTTCTCCAAAGATCGTTGGCTGGCTTTATAGCACTTCAGTAATTTACATAAGGAACAGTAGCCGACAAATACTGCGTTCCCACTCCCCCTGCTCTCTACTGCTGTCTCTCTTTCTCTCTCACTCTCTTCCCTGGGATTCCTCATCTATTTATCTTTCTGTTAGGTTTTGCTCAGCTCTCCTCTCTCCTCTCCCCTGCAGCTGTCCCTGAGACTTAGTTTTCTCACACAAGGAATCTACCTTGGTATTTTGGTGTATAACACATACTGCAGTGAAGAATCATGAATAGAAACTAGAATTTTACAATAAAAAAGATATCAAATATATATGTTTTAAAATGTAAAGAGCTGCACAGTGTTAAGAACAGAGAGGATGGAATGTGCAAAAGACTGACCAATGAATGTGCAAATGTTCACAGTATAAAGAATATATGCAATGTGCCTCTCACCCACTGTCAGCTGGGATCAGCTCCAGCCCCCCGCCACCCTGTAAAGACTAAGTGGGTATAGCTAATGGATGGCTGGTTCTCAATGCAAAGCTATTTATCTTCTTGTTGGTGGTGGTGGTGGTGGTTACACAAATAACCCTAGCTCCAAGCTCTTTAGTTCACGCCTCACTGTGTTTGTCCTTACCTACAGTTTCAGTTACTAAAAGTTAATCCACACCCACCAACCAATCAGAATTGAGAATTCTCAGTGGCCATGGTATAAACATTTATAATTTTAAGAAAGAAATTAGATATCAAACATCCCATTCACCTCCTATATACAAGCACCTGGAGTCACAGTAGCAGAAAGTACTTATAAACAGTAGGATTTTGGAAGTACTTGTGAATGTTTAACTTCTAATATAATAATTAAAAACTGATACCACTTAGCGTTGGAGGTGTAATTCTCTACTCTTGAAAAAAACTGCTAATATGCAGTGATTAAAAACAGAAGATACATGAGTGAGTGCATTACTGTTTAAGTAGCACAGATCTCTGTGGTAAGTATTTGCTGTCAGCGTCCTTTTCGCCTCATTAATGTTTCCGGGTAGTCCACGCCGTCTTTCATCACTCAAACCCGTTGTCTGTGCTGCGTCCCTGTCAGGTCTGGACGGGCTCTATGAGCGCTGTGCTCAGTACAAGAAGGACGGTGCTGACTTCGCCAAGTGGCGATGTGTGTTAAAGATCACCCCCACCACCCCGTCCAAGCTGGCCATCATGGAGAACGCCAACGTGCTGGCCCGCTACGCCAGCATCTGCCAGATGGTTAGACAAACACACACACTCAAACACGACACACATTTACATTCTAAGCTCCATTAGAGAGCCCTGTCTCCTCAATGCACACAAAGAGCCATTACACAGCTCAGTACACGGTTGGCCCATCAGGTTCCCGTCTAACTAACTGTGTAACAGTTGGTACACAAGTTACAACCCCAAGAGAGGAAGTGCTATTGTCCGTTGCCATGACGCTGGTTGCCATGCTCTCTTCCATCCACTACTTAACGTTCTCCCCCACTGCCCCCCCCAGCATGGCATTGTCCCCATCGTGGAGCCTGAGATTCTTCCAGACGGTGAGCACGACCTGCAGCGCTGCCAGTATGTGACTGAGAAGGTGAGTAATGGTGGGAACACTTATGCAGCCTAACTTACTTATGCAGCCTAACTAACTTAAGTTACATACGTAAGTTAATTAACATAGCCCAAACCATGATCTTTTCCTAAAGTAGTTTTGGTGTCTAAACCTAACCAAACTGTGACTGTTTCAAATGTTAACCATGTGTTGTTGTTGTTACCATGACGACGAAGGTCCAGTACGCTTATATAAGTTGTTTTGGGGGTCACTGACGACCTATTCTGTCATTTAGGTTGGAGGACTTGTTGAAACATTTACTTCGGTCCGCCATGTTTTGGCGTATATGACATCAACTTTTGGCAAGTCGGGCAAGTCATGTACCAAAATTTTTGCAGACTTTCCGAGTTGTTGTTCTGAGTTGAGGGGAATGTGAATTTTCCCAGTCGAGAACTCATTTTTCCAATTATCCCGACACCACGAGTGCAGACAGTGATATAATGGATAGGATGCAACTCCAGCTCTTACTAATGCAGGAAGATGTCGTCCTCACCCTGAATTTGGCATCTTCTCAGCAAAACACAAGTGTATGCAGGCTGGCCAGCAGTCTGGGAACGTATGGTGCATATTTTCACTATGATTGGAGTTGTTTTGAGGATCATGTCTGATCATGTCGTTCTGGTGTGGGCGTCAACAAAGGCATACAACTCAACTCAGCTCTATTTATATAGCACCTTTCATACAAACATGCAGCCCAACGTGCTTCCCAGAGCAAGGATAAAACAGCACAGACACAAAAAATAGAAGAAAATAGAATAGACATTAAATAGAATTTTGCATGACTAAAAATTACAACAATAAAACAATCAAATGTTTTGTAATGTCAGTAAAATAAGTAAACACAAGGGATAGAACTAGTATGAAAACCAGTGATTAAAACTTAAAAACTAAGGCAACAAATCATGAGGCACCTTAAGTAAAAGCCAGGCTAAAAAGATATGTCTTAAAGTTTCTTTTAAAATGTCCAGAGGTTGAGTCCCTCAGATCCTCAGGCAGACTGTTCCAAGAGGCATTTAAACAAACAGCAACTAATATCCAATAGTTGTTGAGATATTTCTGTAGACCAAAGTGGTGGAACAACCAACCAACATTGCCATCCCTCTGCTCTTCTTAGCCATGCTAGCTGCTTGGGTAAATACAACATCCCAGGTACAGAAGCCTTACACAACAATTTTATATAAATAAACCCATGTGTTGCTCTCAGCCCATTCATTTCAGTCATGTTTCATGGAGGTGAGGGACAGGTAGTGAAGTACATTGCTGCCTGCAAAAATGTCTGTTTTGATACTACCATTCAGGGCACCAAGGTGTTGGCTATTCTTACACAAAGTGACTTTACAAACCCACAGCAGTCCTCTTCTAGCAGCACAGTCAAATCTGTGACTGTTTATGAAATAGGAAGGTTTTATTGGAACCAAATCAGTGTCCCTCTCTCTCTCTCAGGTGTTGGCAGCTGTCTACAAGGCGCTGTCTGACCACCACGTCTATCTGGAGGGCACGCTGCTCAAACCCAACATGGTGACCGCTGGACACTCCTGCCCCAAAAAGTACAGCCCTCAAGAGATTGCCATGGCAACTGTCACCGCCCTGCGTCGCACCGTGCCCCCTGCTGTGCCAGGTGAGATGGACATGTAGACATTTACATGGTTATCACAAGTGTACCCCATTTCTGCCTGATCTTCCTCCTGAGCATTCTCCTTCCCCCAGGTGTGACTTTCCTGTCTGGCGGGCAGAGTGAGGAGGAGGCCACCATCAACCTGAACGCCATCAACCAGTGTCCCCTGCACCGTCCCTGGGCCCTCACCTTCTCCTCCGGCCGGGCCCTGCAGGCCTCAGCTCTGAAGGCCTGGGGAGGCAAGAAGGAGAATGGCAAGGCCTGCCAGGCGGAGTACATCAAGAGAGCCCTGGTAAGGAGGAAGGAGGAAAAGGAGCGAAGAGGAGAGACAGAGGTCAGGCAGAGTCCTGACGGGGGGAAAGGGACCGCATCCACACTTCCTGGAAATATTTACTGCTCTATTCCAGCTAGGACAAATCTTATAGGAGGCCACGGCTCATTCTCAGCTCAATACAGCACAAATTGTGTCCGATGGGTGGTGGAAGAACTATTCACATCTTTAACTGAAGTAAAAGTAGCAGTAACACAATGTTAAAGTACTACATTCAGAATTGTTCTTGAGGTGTTATCAAGTATCAAAAGTAAAAGTACTCATTTATAATTATCATTTACTCTTTATGTTAATGAATTATTATTATTATTCATGCCTTGACTTGTAATTTTAGTACTATACAAAAGCCTAGTTCACTCCATAATACTCTACTGCTCCCCCTGTTTTCTCACCATGCTGTCTGTCTCCAACAAGAGCTTCCACAATCAGTGGTCTCCCAGCCCCTAACCTGGTAGTTTAGGACTCCCCACCAGACATGGTTTTTGGGGGAGGGGGACTTTAAATACAGATAATAAGTATAACTAAAATGTAAGTTTTACAAATATAAAAAAGGAAACCTGTTTTAATGAATCCTGCTTTGCATTCGTGTTCCTCCACAGAATAACAGCCAGGCAGCTCTGGGGAAGTATGTGTCCTCTGGAGAGAGAGGAGCAGCAGCTCAGGAGTCTCTGTTTGTGGCTGACCACGCCTACTGAAGTCAGCTGCATCTCCTCAACACTTCAGCCCCACTCCACTCAGTCACTGCCCTCCTTCCTACCACTGTAATCCGCCGAGTCACACAGATTAACCAACCATTCACCCTTGTTCCATTAGTTATGAGTCTAATGACTGAAAACAATTACTACAATACCCATAAGCCCAGTATAAATACTCCACCTCTGTCCTGCCTCTAAGTTTGACTTTGTTACTGTACTACCTGGCTCAGTGTGTTGTGTTCATTTTGTGTTTGTGCACTATAACCCCACCGAAAGAAAGAGAAGAGATCCTCTGCAAAGCTGTCCTGAGTTTGTAGTTCCATCTGTGGTTTAGAACATTGTCTTAAGGATTCATGTGCCTTCATTATTCAGCTGAACCAGCTGCTGGAGGGACACTTCATAGAGGATGTTATACTGAATATACAGATTAGAGTGTATACACTGGAAAGAGGTTCAAATTAAAGTATTCCACAACTAATGATGTCCTGTGTTGTTTTGATCAGCTTGTGTACATTTATTGATTTCACACTTATTCTGAATGGCGTACATTCTGAGGGGCAGTGGTGACGTACTGTACTCTGATCTTTTACCTCAAGTACACATATAGTACATACACAATGAAACTGCTGAGATAAGCATTCAGAAATACCACTTGGGACAATACAGTGTGTCTTGTCACTCATAGACTTCTTGCACTTCTGATTATCACAAAAATGTAAATCATATTGCATAATATTTTGCCCCCAGAATAACTCATCTCCTCAGAATCTACTGCAGTATCAATGATGTGTCAAATATATTAGCTTGCAGTGGGAATCTGTTACAGTAGGCTACATCTCTGTACAGCCTCGGGTGACTAAACAACTCATGTCACACACCTGTCAACATTACTCACAAGATTCTCCTTGCAGGTACCGATTGGACTTGTGCTGGTGCACAATGACAAACTATCAGCCTCTCGGCTAATCAGCCTCTATCTGCAGTCAAGAATGACCTGAGGCAGATGTGACACATTTTAAATATAATCACACAATTTCGTAAGTATCAGCATACAAGGGTGAAAGATCTGAATTGGTAAAAATGAAAGACATTCTTTGAGCAGTAGAAATCTGCCCTTGTGCTGAACTCTTTGACCTCAGTTAAACCAGGTGTGTAGCAGGTGTTGACATTTAGGTGACTTCTACAACCACAGGTGCAGTTGTGGAGCACTGCAGCTTGGAGGACACAGCAGTGGAGTTTAACAGACCATGCGATTTTCACCAACACAGGTTTAAACCTGGCTTCAGCACACATTCATACACAGTGAACACACTGGAGTGCCATCCCATCCCTGATCTGTCCTGACTCAATATGTTCCAGCTATTGACTGAATATTCAATTGACAGAAATAATGCATAACAACAAGCAGCTGAGTCTATGTATTGGTAGGTGTTTTTATTTTAAAAGCTTGTTTCAGTGAATGAAGCTTCCACAATATGTAAGCAGAGCAAAGTGCTTCTCCTACCAGTAACGTGCAGCTCAAGTGCTGAGCTTGTCTTGTCCTTGTCGTCGTCGTCCCCACCACACACACACACACACACACACACACACACCCACAACCACACACCCCAACTGATGGGGATAACAGAGATCATTTCAGAACATTAAAGTCTATATTGTATGTCGTTTCTGTCTTCAGCAGAGAAACGGGGGGGGGGGGGGTGTAGATGAATGATTGGGTGATCCTTCCCCTGCAGTCTGCTGCTGTTGTCAGCAGAGTCAGCATGCAGACTTTGAAGAGGACTTCCCTCCTCACATGTTGGTGCTCATCCTGGTCTGACTGTTGGCTGGTGTCAGTTCACCCTGGCTGCCTTCTCTGGGTGGAGACTGAGGAGAGGACATGACACAAGTGAGGCACTGTTGCATGTAGGGCTGAAACAATTCCTCGAGAAACGCGAGTAACTCGATTACTAAAAATCGATGCTAATTCTTTGCATCGAAGCTTCGTTTAATCCATACTGCTCAGTGGTCACTGTGTTTCCACGGATGATTATTACTGCCACAGAGCGCTTACGTTGTGGATACGTAAAGTAGATGTGATTTGATGGCGCAGACTGGAAAATGGAGAAAGGTAGAGATAATAGTGAGGAGCGAGGCGAAGAGACAGGCCAGAGAAAACGACAGAAAGTGTCAAAAGTTTGTATACGCAGTCCACAGAACGGACCCGACACAAGGTAACGTTAACGTTAGCATTTAAGGCTAGTGAAGAATGTAAGTTAATTATGGCTATATGTAATGGCTAGTTAAGAACGTAAACATAGTGGCTAGTTATTATGTTCCTAAGTTAGCTATGTTTTGCTAAAGAAAGTAAACACAGCAAATAAACTGCTGCAGTCAGTTTGTGAAAGCCTGAGCTTTATTCGTGTCATGTTCATAAGACTGGCTAATGTACATTCTTAACTGTAGTTAAGTTTAAAGTTGTAGTTCAGAAAGTTAAGTTGCACCAACTTAAAAGCAATGTTAATGTATACGTTTACCTTTTTAAAGTAATTTGAAATTACTTAATTTTTTAATTTGTTTTTGAATTTCGCAAAATGTTTTGCACTTTAAAGCACGAAATGGGTTTAGTTTTGACAGATATTATATGCAATTTAAAGATTAAAAATCATTTTTCTAAAAAGGAAACCAATTAGTTGTTCATTTTAAGAGACCTGTCTTCTTTTCTCTTTTGTGAATTTACTATTGCTCTTTAATAAGGCAAAAGTATCTCTTATCTGATTACTCGATTAATCGATGGAATAATCGGTAGAATACTCGATTACTAAAATAATCGATAGCTGCAGCCGTAGTTACATGTGTTCAGAAGTGTGTCACTGAGTTTACATTTCCAAGCCTCTATACAGGGTTCATACAGCTTTTAAACTTCAAGCACTTTTCAAGCACTTTCAAGGTACCTAAACCAAACATTTCCAGCCTTTCGAAGCTTTTTACCATCACATCTAAATTGTTCCTATAAATGCCAGGAGACAACAAACAAATATGACGTTTCATTTGAAATAATAAAAGATTTTTGGCTTACATGAGTGATTGTGTTGATGATGAAACACCAGATTATGTTGAAAATCAAGCATCTTTCAAGGAGTATATTTGAATTCAAGCATATTTCTAACCTTGAAAACATAACGGTTCAAATAAGATAAGATAAGCCTGTAATTGTCCCACAGCTGGGAAATTTTAAAAAATTAAGTATTTCCCGACCTTTGTATAAAACCCTGCTCTATACTATCATTTTTAACCGTCAATAAAGTTCTCTTTTCAAGTCTTTGTATTTTGGTATGATCAATTCAATTCAGTTTTATTTATATAGCGCCATATCATAACAAAGTTATGTCCGGGCACTTTTTCACATAGAGCAGGTCTAGACCGACTCTTTATACTATTCACTATTCACAAATGAGACAACATGTAGAAGACTGGCAGCCTCTCCTTCACACATGAGCTATTGTAAAGATGTGGCTATTTACCAGGCAGGGAGGGTCTAATGGAAGACACTATCAAGTTACATTATGAGAAGTGTAGATACTAGCATTTTGTTTTTTTTATTAATTAAAATAATATCTCAATTGTAATAGTGAGCCTGTGTAGTGTACTCATGTGTGACTATTCAATGTAATGCTGTAGTGTATTCTTTGTCACTTACGAAAAAGAATACACATAGTCTCAAGTCTTAAAGTCTTAAGACTATCCAGGACCTACAGACACAGATGTGCCTGATGTTCAGTCCCCTGATTTCAGATCTGTAATATTTGGAACAATACTACAATACTTAATGATTCAGTACTTTGGCAGGGTGGTTCTCTAACAGTTTAATAGTTAACTGCTGCTAAGATGAACAAATTCAGTATAAGCAGTGATAAGGAGTACCTTGACGTGGATCTGGTTGCGCAGCACAGCAGCTCGGAGGATCATGGCTTTGGCTCGTCTCTGGAACTCTTTGCCCATATGGAGCGACTTCTCAAATGTGGTGCTCCTCTGGTCCACGTCCCTCGCATACAGAATCTATCAATATGTCAGAGTTCTGGTTTATAATGATTCAAATGCATTTTCGCGTGTGTGTGTGTGTGTGTGTGTGTGTGTGTGTGTGTGTGTGTGTGTGTGTGTGTGTGTGTGTGTTTCACCTTGCTGTGGGAGTCAATGCGTGCGTTGATGAGCCCCTCCAGTATGAGCTGGGTGAGCTCGTCCTCCAGAGCTGCTACTGTGGTGTTGAAAGCCTGAGCCATCTTAGTCATGTCTGCTGAAACGTAGGGGCTGAAATACTGAACACACACACACTTGTCACATGTCATGTCATGCTACTATTAGACAGTAGTAGCTACGTAGTCATCAAAACCTTTTTTTTTTCTTTTTTGTTTTTTTAAATATTATCTAATTTAACCCTGACCATTGAAAATTAACAGCTTTACAATATTCAATATAATATCAATACTGATTTAAAGCAGTGTGGATGTGATTGACTGTCTCATGTTCTAAAGTGAAATTTGAAATGAATTTCCAGAAAGTAGTCAAAAGAAAATGTGAATGAATGTGCGTTTATATCCACTGCTGTTATGTGACTGTTAGGAGCTGGTCCATGGAGATAAAGTTCTCCAGGTTGGTGTCATTAAACCATTGTAGTCAAGTCAAGTCAGTTTTATTTATAGAGCCAAATATCACAAATCAAAAATTTGCCTCAAGGGGCACTCTGTATAGTATATGACTCCCTCTGTCCTTAGACCCTTGATTCAGGTAAGGAAAAACTCCCACCAAAAAACGAAATAAAAATTTTTAATGGGAAAAGAAGGAGAAGAGGACGAGAGAACGAGATAACGTGATTAAAGAAGGGAAAACTGTGGTAAAAAATATGATGGAAATATGACATTTCTGTTTTGTTTCATGTATTAATGTGAGGAAGGTTACAGCCTCCTCACCAACTTTTAGTGTAAAAATGTTTTTGCAGTTTTGTGTTTTTTTCTGAATTTTGGACGTTTCTACTAAAATGGGCATAAAAACAGGTGGATGGAAAAGCACTGAGTGCATGTCTCACCTGAATGAGGGCTCTGTTCCTGATCTGGCTGTACAGCGTCTTGACGTGCGGGGCCAGGTACATGTCCAACAGAAGGTTATCCTGGAGGAAACACCACTGTCACTCATCCCAATACACTCAAAATGATCAGGTAATACACTGCCAGCTCATGTACTGAACAGCTGAGTTTGAAGTGACAGTTATTCTTTCATGACTGTACTGTGTGTGTGAAGCCTTAGTTAAGCCTTAGTCTAACCTTCATCTCGTCCAGCAGCTTGAGACAAGATGCGTACTTGGACTCGTAGAACTTAAAGATGATGTCACGGATCTGAGGTTCCAACTCTAGAAACAACTTAAAGGAGCTGAGGACAGAAAACAGATAATTAATACTGACTTATGTTCTCTAAATGGATCAAGATATTTGTCTGTTACTAAACTACCTCCTACCTGCTGGAGATGACGTTACGTTGGAGCTCCTGTCTGTCAAATGTGGCCAAAGCACACAAGCCTCCATACACAGCAACATTACTCGGGGAGAGGAGCTGCAGGGAACACACACGCACAAACACACATTACTGATCAGGCTTTTGACAGTGCAGTACACTGGATCACTTCATGAATGAATATTATCCTGGCTTTCAAAGCAGAGTTTTACTTCTTGTTTAAGTGGGAGTATTTTGGCATGAAATGTTTTATATAAAAGCTACACAATACAATTTTGGAGGTTGTAACCCCCAATGGCAAGATTTGACATAATCGTACAAGGTGAAGTCAATAAACTAAACAACAGTACTTCCCATTGAATTTGGAGAGGTGAGGAAAAATGTTTGTGGTTACTGTGCATGCAAGTTAAATTAGCCTTTCACAGAAAATTCTCACAGTCATGGGAAAAACAAAGTACACTCTCCTTCAATTCAATGTTTTTATTTATCAGGGCCTAAATAACATTTGTATGGTCCTCACCAACTTCTATAAACAAAAGAATAACCTCAGGTGACAACAAAAAAAACCCCAACAGATTTCAATATGTAGTCATTGTTTCCCAAAAGCATTCAGAAACCAGGTGAGAAAAATAAGTACACCCTATAATTCAGTAACATGTAGAACCACCTTTAGCAACAATAACGTGAAGTAAACGTTTTCTGTAGGAGTCAGTCACTCACATCGTTTTGGAGAAATTTTGGCCCACTCTTCTTTACAATATTGCTTCAGTTCATTGATGTTTGAGGGCATTCATTTATGCACAGCTCTCTTAAGATCCCGCCACAGCATCTCAATGGGGTTGAGGTCTGGACTTTGACTTGGCCATTCCAACACCTTTTTTTCCTTCTTTAGCCATTCAGATGTCGATTTGCTGGTGTGCTTGGGATCACTGTCTTGTTGCATGACCCAATGTCAGCCCAGCTTAAGCTGATGGACAGATGGCCTCACATTTGTCTCAAGAATATTCTGGTATAAAGTGGAGTTCATTGTTGTCTCTATGAGTGCAAGTTTACCAGGTCCCGTGGCTGCAAAACAAGCCCAAATCATCACCCCTCCACCACCATGCTTGACAGTCGGTATGAGATGTTTGTGGTGATACGCTGTGTTTGGTTTTTGCCAAACATGGCACTGTGCATGATGACCAAACATCTCCACTTTGGTCTCATCAGTCCAAAGGATATTGTTCCAGAACTTTTGTGGTTTGTTCAAATGCAATTTTACAAACTTAAGTCGTGCTGCCATATTCTTTTTGGAGTGAAGGGGCTTTTTCCTAGCCACCCTTCCATGAAAGAATACTTGTTCAGTCTTTTTCTAATTGTGCTGTCATGAACATTAATATGTGAAGTGCTTTCAGGGGCCTTTAGGTCACGTGATGTAGCTCTTGGATTTTGCTTTATATGTGACCTTGACAGAATTTGCTGGGACGCCCACTCCTGGGAAGATTGGCAACTGTCTTGAAGTTGTAATCAATTCTCACTGTTGAATGGTGAATTCCAAATTGTTTGGAGATGGCCTTATAACCCCTCCCAAATTGATGAGCACCAACAATTGCTTCTCTGAGGTCATGGCTGATGTCCTTTTTTCTTGACATGATGCAGACACACACCAGAGTGCTCCAGAACACCAAAGGTTATGCTTTTATAGAGGTAGTCACACTTCTTGATGATGAAGTAATCTTGTGCATTTGATTAGTAACACCTGGCTGCTAATTACTCTCTTAATGATTGTGGAAGTAGGAAGGGTGTACTTTTTTTCCCCCACCTGGTTTCTGAATGCTGGTTTACTTTTGGGAAACAATGACTACATATTGAAATCTGTTGGGGTTTTTTTGTTGTCACCTGAGGTTATTCTTTTGTTTATCGAAGTTGGTGAGGACCACACAAATGTTATTTAGGCCCTGATAAATAAAAACATTGAATTGAAGGAGGGTGTACTTTCTTTTTGCCATGACTGTATATGTGCAGTACATTGTAGGTTTCAGGCTCCTTCTCAAACATTCTTTAAAAAGCACACAAAAGAAAAACACCTTTGTGAGTTCGGTGTTCAGTTCTGTTCAAGTCTATCTTCAAACAATACTCAAATGCCCATACGTACATAATGTTAACGGGTTGATGGTCATGTAACTGATTCTCCCGTCTATACTGGAGTGACTCCAATGTAAGCAATCTGGGACAAAATCTACCGTCCTCATTTTGTGAAATAACTTTCAAGTTTCAGCCAAAGGTAGTGTGAGGCTTCAGCAGTCTGAGACAAATCAAATGGCTATTGTTCAAAGTAAGTCTATTTAGTCCAAGGTTTGGGGGACTGTTTCCTTGCTGAGATGCAGTGGAGGAATAGCAACATAAACAGGGATTTTTGTACTTAATAGATTTTGGGAGATCCACTTGATTTGACTAACAGAGACTGCTGAAGCCTCATATTAGCTTCAGTTGAACTTTGGAATGCATTTTTGCACAAAACTGTGGATTTTGTCCCCCATCGCTTACACTGGAATCGCTTTAGGAACTGATCTCTTTGTAGCCAGTATGGACCTAAACTGGGTATAAAAATTAGTTTTTAGAAAGACTTCAAAAACTGCGAACCTATCCTTTAGGGTTCCTTTGGTGGATCATATGCAGTACCATGGTACCTCTGGCTGATATCACTCACCTCTGGACAGTCACAGTGGTCAAAAGAAGCCTGCAGGAAGCACTTGGCGGCTGGTTTATATTTGCGAGAGGCCAACTCTGCCAGGCCTGAAACACCAATAAACAAGGTAAGACATAAGTGCTCTCTATAGAGGGTTTTCATCTTCATCATCTTCTGGTACTGGCTGCTGTAAGAGTAGGGTTTTTTTCATGTAACAGTATAAGAAATCAGTTCATATGTATCCACACTCGTAGATGTACCGCTGTCTTACCTGCAGCACACTTTAATTTGGTGAGGACTGCTTGATTTTGGCTGTCTCGCTCTCCTCTTTGCTGAAAAAAAAGAAACAGAATCAGCTGAAGGCATCTGTCATCTCAGTAACGGGCTTTGAAAAACAAAGGTGAGGGTACCCATCACTCCAAATGAATGCTTCTGCGGTTTAGTCATTAAAAGCTTCAAACTGAACACAGATTAAATCCAGACACTGGAGGTAGAGTTGAAGGTGAACTCTGAACTCTGCTGTGTGAGGGTGGTGCTCACCTCTGCTATCTCCGGTGTGGATTCTGCTTTGTTGACGTAGCTCAGTACATGGGACCAGTTCTGGAGGTAAACACTAACCTGTGGGCAGAGAGGAGAGGATTTACTCCATCATATACTTTGTTAGCTGAAGTCCACTACCTCAAGTTGCTTTCCTATTATGTGACACAATGCGGAAAACTCTATCATATCTCGGGTTTAAGGTGACTAATACTCCTAAGTTAGAAGATCCCCAAAAGGCAGTACATACAGACAAGTGTAAGGAATACATCCATATAGAAATGAAACCAGTGAAGCATGACAAGTACCACCAGTTGGTACACTGGTTACTGCCATATGACATGAAAACAGCAGCACAATGTTGTGGTTCCATCCTGCTGTACCTTGATGACGTTCAGACACATGTTAATGACATGCTTAGCACTGGTGCAGTAGTCTCTGGCTCGGGAGTAGCACTTGAGGGCATTACTGAGGTCACCACAGTCCAGGTAGTGATCCCCCAAGTCATCATGGCCTCTCCTGGGGAGGGAGGACAGAAAAGAAGGAAGGGAGGAGAGAGGGAGATAAAGAGGCAGTAAATGTAGGGAAAGGAACAAAGAAAGACTGATAATCAGTCAGGTTCTACCAGCAGTTTCTAATGACCAACATAACTACCATGAACCTTTTTGCTACACACAATCTGTCTTTGTGGTGTCTTTAATGGCTTGGTCATAAGGCCCAGATGCTGTTTTTGGTAGCTACAACCTATTGTTTTTTTATCTTTGTCTCAGTAAATTCTACTGTACTACTTTAAAAGCTGCTGCAGCCCTTCTACTCACATACCTGTGTGGTGATGGAACGGTAATTTGCTGAGTATATGTAACCTCATTTTAACCTAAATCTTCAATACTACATTTTCATCTTCTTAAAACACAAAATTCATGAAGAGTGGTGAATTTGAAAACAAAATCCTTTGGGTTTTTTGTAAGAACAGCTACTAAACTCAGACAACCATGGTGTGTGTCATCATACCTGATGCTCTCTTTAATGGAGTTGCCCTTGTAGTTCTTGAGATCAGTATCCAGTTTCTCCAGTTTGAGAAGAGCCTTTTTCCTGGTGGACTCGGCCCAGGCTGAGTCCAGGGGAGGAGGAACAACCCCGCCTTCAGGTACTGTGTCTGGCACACCCTGCACCTCCCTATAGGTAAAAAAATAAATAAATAAAATAAAATATACACACAACACACATCTCAAGCGAGATCGCCCATAAACATTATCCCTGCACCATCTAATCTGTAGCGTATCATTAACTCACTGTCATTCAGCATTTTAAGAATATTTCTCCTTCCTCTTCGACTTTCCTCCATTTTCTCCTCTGCTTAAACTCTTACGCCTCTTAGTCCTCCTCCCTACTCCTAACAGTTTTCACCTTAGGAGCTCTCAGAAGGGCTAAGACGCTTTGTGAATAACTTTTATCTTTACCAGGATCTAGTCTTAACTGTAAGGGGAAATTCTTAGAAACATCATTATCCCAAGAATTTTCTTAGAATTTAGTTATTAGGAACAACTTTTTGTACTCAGAAGCTTAATGAATACGGCCCCAGCTCTCCAAAGCCAGGTGCATCTTTTGAGACTAGTCGGCTGTAAGTCCCGCTCTCCATACGGTCAAACCAGCCTGCTGTTTTATTCTCTTCTGATTCGGAGACTGGGAGGTGACACTGAAAATCTGCTATAACCAATCATATGGCACACATATCTGAGCTATTCTTTTCTTCAAGAGAAAATAAAATACAGCAATGTAGTGTTGTACTGCCTCCCTACTACCTGAACGTTACTTGGAAATGTAGTTAAACTAGTAGTAAATGGACTTCACTTACACACACCGGCCACTTTATTAGGTACACCTGTTCAACTGCTCATTAATGCAAATTTCTAATCAGCCAATCACATGGCAGCAACTCAATGCATTTAGGGATGTAGACATGGTCAAGACGATCTGCTGAAGTTCAAACCGAGCATCAGAATGAGGAAGAAAGGTGATTTAAGTGACTTTGAACGTGGCATGGTTGTTGGTGCCAGACGGGCTGGTCTGAGTATTTCAGAAACTGCTGATCTACTGCGATTTTCACGCACAACAGTCTCTAGGGTTTACAGAGAATGGTCCGAAAAAGAGAAAATATCCAGTGAGCTGCAGTCGCATCATGGATGTGCAGCTGACAAATCTGCAGCAACTGCGTGATGCTATCATGTCAATATGGACCAAAATCTCTGAGGAATGTTTCCAGCACCTTGTTAAATCTATGCCACGAAGAATTAAGGCAGTTCTGAAGGTAAAAGGGGGTCCAACCCGATACCTAATAAAGGCCAGTGAGTGTATACAGCGCTTTTCAACGTTAACAGTTCCCAAAGCACTTTTACAGATTGGGCTCATTCACACACACATTCACACACCGATGGTGACGGAGCTGCCATGCAAGGTGCATGAGCCACAGCCACCTGTAGTGTACCCCCCATCGCTGTGCACACAACCTAGTTTACACGGACAAATGCAGAACAAGGCAGGAAAACACACCTGTTGGATATTCTGAATCAGAGTGTTACCTTGCAGTGTTTAGCCAAACAAGTCCTGTGTTACTTGTCATGTTTGCCGTATTGCAAATTGGTGCTTGCATTTCTTCCCACCATGAGTACCTGAACTTGGATTTAGTACCACCCCCTGAGCAGTGCCCAAATTTAGGTTCAAGAGAGGCAAAGCACTGGGAGTACAACTGCTAACATGATCTGTTTTCAAATCAGGATTGCACTCTTCCAAAAGCAGTGTTTTGATGCCAGGGGGTCATTAAATATAATACCGTGTGGCCTCTGTGAGTTTGCGGTGGATCTCTTCATAAGTGTCAACATTAAAGGTCCTCTGGACGAAGGTGAGGGCCATCTTCAGGGCTTCCACTCGGAGTTGAGGGCAATGCTCAGCGATGAACTGAAGCCTCTCAATGCGCATTAATCCACTGTAGCTGGTCGCATACTGCTCCAGGTCCTACACACAGGGAGGGACAGGTGAAAATTAAAAAAAAAAATTACACACAGTGTTTAGTTTAGTAAACATAGTTTAGTTATAAAATCCAGCGTCTGGTTTTAAAGTAGTTTGGTCGACTTCGCTTGCAGTCAGCACCGGAGCAGGGAACAGATATGAGTCAGGCTGCTCTGCATGGCCCCCTGTTTCCATCACAGTTAGTTTTGTAGTTCATTCTGAGACAAGACAACAGACTGCCATGCTGTTATCTTGCGTTGCTCTGTGTACAATGATTCAGCTGAAAAAAGGTGCAGTGATTCAACTGACAATATGTGACCTGCGAGGCTTCTCGACTGAAAATTTGAATCACCAAGGTTTAGGTTTTGACCCCAGTGACCCCTGAATTCCTTAACAACAGGGATTGACATAACTGCCACAAAGGCATCATGCAAATAATTATCTGTCTCTGGACTAAAAGGAACACTGTGTGCCACCATCAAGAGTAAGTGTGTGTGTGTGTATGAAAGTCTGTCAGGTCAATACCAGTGTCGGGTTCTCCACTATGTAGTTGGTGTCTGGAGCGTTCTGCTGGTCATCCTGGGGGTCTGCATCAATCTGCATGGGCTCCACAGAGCCCTGAGAGAAACACACCAGACACAGAGCTTAGCAGAAATCACAATACAAGACATCATCTATATTATTGGTGAATAATGTCAAAATAACACTAGAACTGTAATAAAACGATTAATATATTTAGTAAGCACCGAGAAGATGATTAGTGTCAGTTTTCCAATGAGCACATCCTTTCTGGCCGCTGTGATGCTGTAAGATGGACTACTTAAAAAGATTTAAGACCAAGCTACGTAAACATCATCAGGCTGAACTTGGTGCTTGTGCTGATGCTGGCTTGTTAACCTCAAAAAGTGACCTCATTTCAGGACCAGGAGCTGTCCATAGAATAAACTATTAAACAGCATGGCACAGAACAAAGCACATTGTGTTCACTGGGCTTTAAACACAAAACAAAATGTATTTCAATCCAATTTACTGTGTTCTACTGTTACTGAATAACTGACCAGACTTAACTGCAATTATAAAAACAGCTTCAAGGGTTGGTTAACATTGCTAATGGTAGTTGCCGATGTATTGGTAAGTGGCAACTGATTGTATTAGAAACGTTGTCCTGCACAATGTATATACAGGCTGATTTCAACAGTGGACAACAATTACTCCCAACAGGTCTTAAGTCTTGTTCTAAACAGGATGCATGGTTGGCAAGAAGCGAGGCAAAATGACCATACTTAAATCTTAAAAGGCAGTTTAGCTACAGCAAACGTTACGTTATTACCGCATTTGCTTTGATAGCCTTTTAACAGGGCGAAGACATTGAAGGCGGTACATTCAGACATTGGTTGTTGACGTTGAATTAACGCTACCTTTGAGAAGAGAAACATCTTGCAAAAGCTGTATAGTATGTTAGTACGTGTTGTGTATGTGTATGAGTATTGTATGCGCAATGCTAGCTGCTATTTAGAGCTAATGTGACAAACTGCTGATAACAGGAAGTCGGCTTGGCAATGCTAGCTTTCGTTAGCTACAGGCTACAATGATAAACACAAACTGTTCTTCAGTCACCGTTATGTTGTGCTTTGGTGAAGAATCAAACTTAAGATGCCTGTACCTCAGGGACAGCTAACTACTGGCGTCATTTGTTGTTTTGCCAGTGTACCGTTGCGACAATGCTGGTATTGTTACTGTTAATGTTGTTAGCCAACAGAGGCCTTCAGTCAGTTGTTAGCCTTCACTTCCAAACTCCATTATAACAATCTCTCAATTCCAAATGGTTTGGCTTACTGGCAAACATTCATGCATTTAACACTTTCATGAATTTTGAGGGTCATTCCTCAATTCTGCATAGTCATAATTATGTCAATAATTATGTTAACTATTCCTTGGTTTTATTCACAAAGATGCACTGTAATGTTAACATGAGGGCAGTGCATTTAGCAAAAAATGCCAACCAATTTTAAAACTTAATTCCTACAATTTACAAGTTTTAATCAAACAAGACATATTGCTTCGTGGTGACTCATATGCCTAATACAACATAAGGAAGTAATGACGCTTACGTGGTCTTAAATTGTGATCTTTAACCATGAACTGAACCGTGGCTAAGTTTCTATAGCTTAACCTAGCTAACGTTAGCTAAATGCTAGCTAAGCTTACACCACTGGTACTGAGCATCAGTTTCCAGCAACCCTGGTTGGAAAGAACAAAAATAGCGATGGTTAAGACTTACCTGAAAGTTAAAGACTTGCACAGGCAAAGGCATCTTATTTTTTTTCTGACTTCGGTGTACTTATTGTTAGGAGGAAATGTATCCTAAAGATGTTGACATACGGCGCTCTGAACGGGTTGGGTCCGGCTACAGGTCTCAGGGAAGCTACTTAGCTACGGCTCGCGGGAAGGCGCAGTTTGACATCTTCTTGAGTGCTAAACTCTGCAACGGGATATTGACATTGGGCTTCCTCACAGACAGATCCCAGACTGTTCAGACTGGCAGTCACACCTCCGTAGTGCTCGACACCGGAGCCCCCCTCTTGTTCACACTGTACACGGGTCATTCTACAAAAACGGAAGTGCTATCACTTAGCCTACTTTTGCAGACACCAAAATCGACCTAATAATCACATTAATTATATATGTTCAATAAATAAAGACTGACGTTGCAATGAAAAAACAAAGTTTATTGATCTAATCAGTGTTTAATTTTAGCAATTTATTTAAAATGCCAAGTTCAAGGAATTGAGTACAGTAAACTTTATTATCTCCAAGGGGAAATTTGTCTTGGACATAGTGCTACAATTCATTGCTTCACACAAAAACATCTTAAAACACACGAGATATTTGACTATACACCGATCAGCCATATCATTATGACCACCTGCCTAATATTGTGTAGGTCCCCCTTTTGCTGCCAAACAGCCCTGACCCGTCGAGGCATGGACTCCACTAGACCTCTGAAGGTGTACTGTGGTATCTGGCACCAAGACGTTAGCAGCAGATCCTTTAAGTCCTGTAAGTTGCGAGGTGGGGCCTCCATGGATTGTTTGTCCAGCACATCCCACAGATGCTCGATTAGATTGTCGTGTTCCTCAAACCATTCCTGAACCATTTTTGCAGTGTGGCAGGGCGCATTATCCTGCTGAAAGAAGCCACTGCCATTAGGGAATACCGTTTCCATGAAGGGGTGTACTTGGTCTGCAACAATGTTTAGGTAGGTGGTACGTGTCAAAGTAACATCCACATGAATGGCAGGACCCAAGGTTTCCCAGCAGAACATTGCCCAAAGCATCACACTGCCTCCGCCGGCTTGCCTTCTTCCCATAGTGCATCCTGGTGCCATGTCTTCCCCAGGTAAGCGACGCACACGCACCCGGCCATCCACATGATGTAAATGAAAACATGATTCATCAGACCAGGCCTCCTTCTTCCATTGCTCCGTGGTCCAGATCTGATGCTCATGTGCCCATTGTAGGTGCTTTCGGCGGTGGACAGGGGTCAGCATGGGCACCCTGACCGGTCTGCAGCTACACAGCCCCATACGCAACAAACTGCAATGTACTGTGTGTTCTGACACCTTGCTATCAGAACCAGCATTAACTTTTTCAGCAATTTGAGCTACAGCAGCTCTTCTGTTGGATCAGACCACACGGGCCAGCCTTCGCTCCCCACGTGAGCCTTGGCCGCCCATGACCCTGTCGCTGGTTCACCAGTTTTCCTTCCTTGGACCACTTTTGGTAGGTACTGACCACTGCAGACCGGGAACACCCCACAAGAGCTGCAGTTTTGGAGATGCTCTGACCCAGTCGTCTAGCCATCACAATTTGGCCCTTGTCAAAGTCGCTCACATCCTTACGTTTGCCCATTTTTCCTGCTTTCAACACATCAACTTCGAGGACAAAATGTTCACTTGCTGCCTAATATATCCCACCCACTGACAGGTGCCATTGTAACGAGATAATCTATGTTCTTCACTTCACCTGTCAGTGGTCATAATGTTATGGCTGATCAGTGTACATTTGACATTGACAAAATGGCAGCTTGAAAAAGAAACTTTAATCATACATGGAAGTGGAGCCATATACTTTTCATTTAAAAATTAATTAAATTGCCTTCACATTTACATTAACATTAGGCTACATACATTAAATAGAACATTGAAATAGTAAAAAAAAACATGCTAATTATTGTTAATAATATCAAATATCACCCAAAGTTACGTCATTGGTGTTAAACCTACATGTAACCAGGGTAGTTTAACCTTTGATTGGTATTATGTTACTGTCCCTTTAAATGAGGTCGATAGTTCTTGCTTCGCTCTGCCTTAGGCCGTATTCAGACCAAATCAGGCGTTGCCGCGATTAGTGCAGGTCTGTGCGGTGGTGTGGTAGTGTCACTACATGGCCACGCTGATTGTAGCAATCCCAACTTGAAGAGCAATACAACTCCAAGCAACTGCACGGCGATTAACGTGTTTGTACTCCTTCGTGGCAGGGTTGACCAGCTGATGTACAGTCATCACTGCAGCAATTCCATCTTCACAGTTGCTCGGTAAAGCAGCAGAATGCTACAATGCTACATGGTAAACATTTTTCTTCACCTGGGTGTCTTCCAGTCTGATTGCCAGCATGATTGGCCACCACAGTATGACGTCATTTGTGTTTCTCCAAAAGTTGATTCTGTTTTAACTTTTCACCGCAGGACCACTGCATTTGTTTCTGGCACCCCCGTTCAAATGAATGGGAGGACTGGTGTTTTCGCTGCAGCACCTGATTTGGTCTGAATGCAGCCTAAGTGCGGATGTATAATAAGACTTGGATAGGGCTCCTCTGCTCAGCCTTGCTTCCAATTTTGTCCGGTGGCCACTCGTGGTATTACAGCAAAAAATCCCCCTGCAGCCCAAAATGCCTCTTTCTATTATGAATTTGTGATCCATGGAGGTTTTATATTTGTAAAACTTTCCTCAAATTCCCAAGAAAAGCGATTTAAAAATCTGTGATGTCATCACAATGTAAAGTCTATGGGCCAAGCAGGAACTCAATTCAATTTAAGTTTCAATTCAGTTTTATTTATATAGCGCCATATCATAACAAAGTTATCTCAGGGCACTTCTTCATATAGAGCAGGTCTAAATCGACTCCGTACAGATGGAGAGGGAGAGGAGCTCAGTGCATCATAGGAAGTCTCCCAGCAGTCTAGGCCTATAGCAGCATAACTAAGGGGTGGCTCAGGGGTCACCTGAGTCAGCCCTACTATAAGCTTTATCAAAGAGGAAAGTCTTAGGCCTACTCTTAAATGTGAGGAGGTTGTCCGCCTCCCGTACACAAACTGAAAGCTGGTTCCACAGAAGAGGAGCTTGATAGCTGAAGGCTCTGGCTCCCATTCTACTTTTAGAGACTCTAGGAACCACAAGGAACCCTGCATTCTGGGATCGCAGTGCTCTAGTGGGATAATAGGGTACTATGAGCTCTTTAAGATATGATGGTGCCTGACCATTTAGGGCTTTGAAGGTGAGGAGAAGGATTTTAAATTCTATTCTGGATTTTACAGGGAGCCAGTGTAGAGAAGCTAATATTGGAGAAATATGATCTCTTTTTTCTGGTTCTTGTCAGTAAACGTGCCGCAGCATTCTGGATCAGCTGGAGAGTCTTAAGGGACTTATTGGGGTAGCCTGTTAATAGAGAGTTGCAATAATCCAGCCTAGATGTAACAAATGCATGGACTAGTTTTTCTGCATCTTTTTGAGACAGGATGTGCCTGATTTTTGCAATGTTACGTAAGATTCCTTACGGTGTCGCTGGAGGCCAGGGCAATGCCATCTAGAGAAACTATATCTTTAGATAATGTGTTTCGAAGGTGTTCGGGGCCAAGTACAATAACTTCGGTTTTGTCTGAGTTTAACATCAGAAACTCAGAGTGCTTTCTAATAATATTGCCTAAAGGAAGCATATATAAGGTAAATAGAATTGGTCTAAGCACAGAACCTTGTGGAACTCCGTGACTAACCTTGGCGTGCATGGAGGATTCATCGTTAACATCTACAAATTGATATCGATCTGATAAATAGGATTTAAACCAGCTTAGTGCAGTGCCTTTAATGCCAATTAAATGTTCTAGTCTCTGTAATAGAATGTGTTGGTCAATGGTATCTAATGCTGCACTAAGATCTAGTAAGACAAGTACAGAGACAAGTCCTTTGTCGGATGCAATTAGTAGGTCATTTGTAACTTTCACCAGTGCTGTCTCTGTGCTATGATGCACTCTAAATCCTGACTGAAAATCCTCAAATAGGTTATTGTTGTGTAGAAAATCACACATCTGATTGGCGACTGCTTTCTCAAGGATCTTAGAGAGAAAGGGAGGGTTAGATATAGGTCTATAATTTGACAAAACCCCTGGATCAAGAGTGGGCTTTTTAAGAAGAGGTTTAATTACAGCTACTTTAAAGGACTGTGGCACATAGCCTTTTAATAAGGACAGATTGATCATTTCTAGTAAATAAGTGCTAACTAAGGGTAAAACTTCTTTAAGCAGCCTAGTTGGGACGGGGTCAAGAGACACGTTGATGGCTTAGATGAAGAAATCATTGAAGTTAGTTGATTAAGACTGATGGGAGAAAAGCAGTCTAAATGTACATCAGGTTTTACTATTGTTTCTAAGATTCCTGTGTTTGAAGATAAGTCAGTACCAACTGAGGGCAGGAGGTGCTGAATTTTGTCTCTAATAGTTAGAATTTTATCATTAAAGAAGTTTATGAAGTCATTACTACTGAGGTGTATAGGAATACATGGCAAAACAGAAATTTTCAGATTACTAGTATTTTTGAGGGGCATCTTTTTAACTCACTGATGGGGCCAGCGGGAGAAACACTACTGTGCATATTTAGTGGGCCGTATACCCCAGAAGTAAACCTGGAAGCTAGAAACTTTTTTTGGCGTATGTGCCAGGCGAGCAATTCTTATTGGACTGAATAGGCAGCATCTTTGGGTCCAGTATATGTTGACAGGTAGTCTGGTTACTTGTAATACATGTATACATTATATATACAGTATGTGGTTTCAACATAGGCTACTTATAGTTGATTTTTGCATTGTGAGATAATGTGACCTCAGTGTGTTTCATTGGACGCAAGCTGGGATTTGAGCAACCCTGGCTGGGTCGACTGGTGTTTCGGGTCTTTCAACATCAGACACCCTCACCAAGAGGACCCCAAGTTCCATTACTGTGTGAAAGATGTATCTTTCATCTACACTGACTGTTTGAAGTTCTTCCTGGATCAAGAGGTCATTGGAGGAAGTGCAGTGGACAAGGAAAACATGCCCCATGGATGTATAATAAGAGCAACAAGAAAGAAAAGTCTGTAGGAGCAATGGCCTAAGGAGACGAAGAAAAATCCAGGAGTAGGAGGAGAAACTAAAAAACAAATACAAGAGGAGATACTTCTATTGCACAAAACAACAGCAACCAGCTAATCCTGAGAGTTCTGGGAGTCCAGCCTCAGGAGTAGATAGAATACTTCAAGGTCAGTCTGTCATCTGTCCAATAAAAAACACTGATTTTCCACTATGCTCTGGTTGATGATTTGAGAGCAAAATAGAAAGCCTCCAGAGAGATAAAGGTAAAGAGGGCTATTGCCTCAATTCAGACAGAGAGACAAATTGGAAGACACAAATTCCAATTGCTGTGTCAGAAGAGCTTAGGCTTCTCGTACAAAGCTGGGAAACAACTGAGGAGCAGGTGTGAAGACGCCTCAAAAAAAAAAGAACCACGGTGAGAAAGTTTGAGACGATGTCAGCAGACGATGATGGGGAAGAAAAACACAATCACCATACAGGAGGTCAAGAAGCAGAGATGGTTACTTTGTGACTTATTGCAGAACCTTCACGTGAAGTTTGTACCTGAGCATGGAAATGTTTGTTAAGGCTTTTTCTGCAGACACAGACCCTTTTGGTCATAAAACCAAGAACACAGAGACATGCCAGTGTAAGACTCATGAAAATCTTCAGTTCATGGCTGACACACTGTACAAACATGGTCTCTCAGATTCGAAAAAATGTGGATCATATGGCTGACAACACTGTTTGCAGCGCCATGTCACCATGTGATACCAAGTCATGTGCCTATGGTGACTGCAGGGAATACAAACACACAACATACCCTCTTACCAAACCACCATCCAATGATGAGGTTAGTGATTACCAGTGGTCTGGTGAACACTGACTCCAAACAAGGTGAAGAACCTGAGAAACAAAGCACAATTAACTGTCAAGAAAGATGCTAGCTCCCTATCTAATAAGACCTATACCCAAGATAAATCCATCTCCCCCTACCTCACATAATCGTGCTGACGCAGCAATACCAGTTATTATTACCCCAAGGACATCATTTATAAAATGCAAAGCAAAAGCTGTTAATGTTCAGAATTTAACAGCCCCTCGGCACCCCTTCACCATCCCGGCCACCACCAGGGTACATTATTTAAGGTGTGCCTTTTTAATGTGAGATCACTTACCAAACAAATCTTTTTTCCTAAATGACCTTATCACTTCCAGAGATCTTGATTTTATGTTTTTAACTGAGACATGGCTGAAGCCAAATGATTACAGCCAGAGACAGAGGATGACATGCAGCAAAGAGCATAACTTGGGCCACCGTGGCAAGGACCCAGCCCCACTATAATATAGCATGTGCTCCAATGGGGGCGCTCCATTACTGGTGATTTTAACATATATTTAACTGTTTTTTCTATCTTTCTGGAGATTTTTACTGACAGACTACTACTACTACCCTTACAACCCTGCTGTGCTGCGCAGTCGCAGAGTGGTTAGAGCATGTAGCACATGTCCACACACCTTGTGAGAACCGCAGGGTCAGTGGTTTGACTCAACTGTTCTGTAGTGTAATGCATTTGGGCATCAAGATTTTTGCATTTCCAGCAGTGCTTTGAAACTGATTTCAGCTGTCAGCATTCACACGCATTTTCAACAGGAAATGCATTTTCTAGTTTAATCTTACACCCCTCATTAACACACAGTGAAGTTGGTCTGAATGCTATAAGTGAAAGGTGTGCAAGCCAATTTCAGACGTGCTTCTTACTCAATCGTGAATTGGGTTGCGTTTTAAAATATCAACAATGATTTGTAAATACAGGTGAATTTAGGCACTATAAAATACAATTCAGGAAGAGCATCGGATTACAATTAGTCAGACTAATGTGCAAGTAACAGCACATGATTAAAGTATAACCACAACAATACTGGATTTTTGAGGTTGATACTGAAAGTAAAAAACCCCCCCAAAACTCTACATTTTTTTTGCACAAACATCCATGTTAAGGACCCTTCAGTGTGGTTATTAAAGAATTGTGGCCATTATATGTAGTGAGCAGGACCTTTTACAGTGCAACTTGTTAGCGCTCTCTGGTGGTCAAACAATGTAGCAGTGACAACTGTTTCTAAATTATCACAAGCATAACTTTGGCATTTCTGAACTGAAATTTCTTACCTATCAGCTGACATATGTCCCGAGTGATATATCTGTGATAAACCGATATTGGCTCATTATATAGACAATTTACTGTACCACATTTCCTGCATCTGGTGCTTGCTGTAAAAAACTGATCTGAATAACAGTATTTAAAAAACTATTTTCATATACTTCACTAAAAATCACAATTTAATTTTAAAACTGTACTTTAAGAGTAAAATTGTTCACCAACATATGCCCAGGCAACATTCAAATTGAAAAGTGGATTTAAAAGCAATCCTTTGTCAAGAACATCAGGTAACCAACTGGTGCTTTGTGAACTCTTCAACACAAATGTTGAGCAAGTAATAAACTTTAACATAAACAGTGAAATATGAAACCAGCCACTGGAATGTGCTCTGAAAATGAACACGCTTTGTTTTCCCAATTTATTATTTTATTGTCATAGTTGTTTGCTTTAATAACATTTGAACACGCTCAAGCACAGTGCCAGAACGCCACATGAGAAACCAAAAACTGGGTAAAAGCAAAGGGAGACATGTACACCCAAGATAAACATTTTGGTTTCAACTGGTTAAGTTCTTTCAAACAATTTATTTTGCAATTTACTTCTGAAAATCATTTTCTATATTCCAAGCAAAACCCTGGTCCACATCTGTTCACAGATATAACTTCTGCCATTTGTCATTGTCATTTATGAAAGCAAGAAAAATATATCTGGAAGAAAAAAAAAATCATGTAATGATGAGTAGACCAGAGTAGGGAGGTGGGGAGAGGTGGAGGGAGGGCTAACCCAGAAATGGCATAGCTGAGCTCTCAATATGAGAAAGCTGACTCGTGTGGACTTCATCTTGGTTTGTCATTTGCTTAAAAACAGGTTCTTTTTCACATGAGTTTTTTTCTGAAGCTGATCTTCTGCACACAGAAGGGGGGGCGTGACAGGGAGGTGCCGTCGCCGCTGACAACAGTGTGGGCGGGTTATGACTGAGCTCCACCCGTTCCTTCTCACCAGGACTCTCAGGCAGCCCCACCCTCTTCAGTCCCGCTCAGCAACCAGCTTCAGCACCTTACCGATGGCGATGGTCTTACCTAAGACACAAACAAAAAACAACCATCACATTTCTGTCTCATCCTCACTACAACTGATGCTCAACTAGGGATGGGGTTCGACAGCATTTTATAGAATTCTAATCCAGAATCAAATCTTATTAGGTTTACCTTTCAACATTTCTAAGTACCTAAAGGCTAAAATTATTCCAACTCAAAGATGCAAAGATCCCCTTTTATTGGCTGAGACAGATGGCAGAAACACTACAGTTTTAGTGACAGGCTAATTAAAGTTCACAACCTGTAGCTCCAACCTGAAAATGAGATGAGCAATATATGTGACATGTTGATTTAAATGCATCTGACACATTCAGTTAACAGCTGTAGCCTCCTGTACTTCACCAGCCACTGAGTCCAAATACTGAAGCTCTTCATTCACAACTATCAAGTGGATCAGATTCAAATGTCTGCAGAGAGCACATTAACCAAAGGACAGACACAAAGAACATTCATCAGCTACAGCTGATCTGCTCTCTACGACTCTACGCCACTGATGTTTGTTATTTTAAAGCTGGGGTAGGCAGAATCTGTGCAACCTAGGCAAAACCTTCCGCCTCTCTCTCTGTTGCCTCGTATCACTCCGCTAAGCCCCTCCCACCAAACCCACAACTTCGACCGGCAGCAGAAGGAGCCGGTTCCCCAGTGAAACTGTATCCCTTGTAGGGCTCGCTCTCCACGGCGTGAGCCTCACCGAGACCGCGGTCCCTCCCACCCTGACTTGTTTTCTCAAAGACTCCCCTCCAGCGCGTCGCGGCCGCAGAGCAGAGCGCCCCAGGCTTCAGAGGCAGCTGCAACGCCGTCCAGCAGCAGGAAGAGAGGCTAGTACACCACACACACACCACTGTCCCCCGTCAAAAGTTATTCCCCACTGTTTGTCATCATGCCTCTTTGCCACTCGTCGTTATGAGCGCCATGGCATTGAACGTAATGAGCCTGAAGCTCCGTGTGGAGCCGGGACGTGTTGTTTTGTACTATACACCGCTGTAGGCAAAGGAGGTGTTGGAAATTTATCACAAGTTTCAGGATTTTCGGCAGGATTTTCCTCCACTGAATCAGGTTTTCACTGTCTGAAGGGACGTGTACACACATCTGCTCTTATAGCTTAGCCAATACGAACGCACCATCTCTCTGAAATAACCTGTGATTGGCTAAAGTCTACCGTCACGGGATAGATTTACTGAAGCCTGAAAACAGAGGCAAGAGGGGGGGCTGAAATGGAGGTCTGCTCTCAGACCACTTGAATTACAATATGCTGCACAGTTAATATGGCATTTTTGCCCAATGACGCCAAAAGAAAACTGCCTACCCAACCTTTAAGTGACAGTAAGCTGCGGCTAAAAAGAACAAGCTGCTACCTGAATGTTTTGTACATCACTCTTTGCTAATAAAGCGAGAGGAGAGAGAACAGGTTTGATAAGAAGTTCATTAGCATCTGAGCTTTAACAATCAGATTATTTTGCCAACAGGATTTCAAAGTGGAACTTGCTATAGGAACCCATCTCAATGCTCAACAGAGTTCATAATGTTCTGCTGTGTATAGACAGAATTTTATTTGATAGGTCATGTCTGAAACTACAATTACAATGAATGACTGAATGAAAAACATAAGTGAGAAATCAATCAAGAGTAATTATGTAATGTTGGATACTGATTTAGGTTTTGTTTAGAAGCCCAATTTTGAAAACTAAAATAAAAAATTAAATGGATTTCTAGTGCGTTATATTTTGTCCACCCAAAAACTGGCTGATTAAAATACCTAACAAGACAGACAGACACCTTACTGTGCAGTTTATTCATTGCTTGTAATTTGAACATTGTAATTGGTGCCTTAAACTTTCATTCATGCACTGCACCTTCATTTGCACTTCGTACGTCCCTTTATTTTATTTTCTCTACTTTTATTCCGTTTTATTTTAGTATGCATGTATGTTGTATTTTACTATGTTTGTAGGTAGTATATTTACACCATCATTATTGAGAATCTTAGACACAAACATTTCCTTTGTAATGTATTAGATCCTGTCAATACTATGCTATTTTATTATTTGTTTGACAGAGGTTTAGTTTGGCATTGTGAAGAATTTTACAGTTAACAGAGTTTAGGTTCAGTTATACGGACAGGTACAAATCACATTAGGATTAGTTTCTAATAATAACAACAGCAAGAGTATGATTATGGTGCTGATTATTATAATTGCCAGTAGAGCTAAAACAATTAGTGAATTGATGGTCAGAAAATTAAATGTGGTCAAACAAAACAAGACACTTGACAAGACATCACATCGGGCTCTGGGACATTGTGATAGGTATTTTGTGTGTGTGTGTCGTGTCTGTTGAAGCTCTACCTTCATCCCGTAAGGTAAACCGTCCCATCTGAGGAAACTCTTTAAAGGTCTCGAGGCAAATGGTTCCTGCTGTGCGCAGACGGGCGATGCAGACCTGGTCCTGTTTGACGAATCGTGGTCGTGTCTTACTCTTTTCTCCTGTCTTCTTGTCTACCAGACAGATTAAGGCCTGCAGACGGAGCAAAGGGTAACAGGACATCAGCACATACACAGGTATAATACAATCAACCATCCAAAACATCTGTTAAACCAAAAGTGCTACAGTTTTTCAAACGTCTTCTAACAAACACCATTCCCACTCTTCAATAAATGATTATTCCTGAATGGTTTAGTCACCAATGTTTCTTTTCATGGTCCTCATGTTAACAGGGTAATCGTTAAGTTTAGGTCTTACCGTAATTTGCACTTCTTCAATGCAGGTGTGAATGTGAAGGACTGCGTTGTAACCTGGACAGATGATGGATTTGTGTTCAATGATGACGATCTGGCAGGAAAAGAGTTAGTGATGAGAATGCACATCCAAAGATAACCAACATTTTGTCTCTTTACCGAGAACTTCCAATGCACCAGCTGATCTCTCCGACTACTCTGATGGCCGCTGAGCAGCGCCACTGGTGCAGTTTACTCAGATATCCACACAGTGGTAATGGGGGAGGGAGAGAGAGAGAACTTCCTGGTCCTATAAGCAGGATATGATTCCTCAGTTGCTTCCCACCCATTAACACTGTCCCATGGGATGGTTGGAATACCTGACTGAACCAGATGCACTGTTACTAGGAAGTGAACCCAGGTCTTTGCATTGTTGAGTGACCCCAACACTACAACGGTTTTAGGTGTAGAAACCCATTACACATGAAACCCTTAAAGAGGTACTGCAAACTTAAACGTGTTTTTTGAGCTGTAAACTAAATGATTTGACTGTTCTGTGATGAAACACATCAATGCTGGTGTTAATATTGACATTTATTACCAAATGTATATATATAAAAAAAAATCAGCATTTCATGGGTTGAAAATGGCTCAACATGCCATCTACTGTTTTAAAATCAGCCCTGAACCTGTGAGGCCGATGCTGACAGAGTCGACTGGTTATATACACACACATACATATATATATATATATATACATACATACATACATATATATATATATATATATACATACATACATATATATATATATATATACATATATACATATATATATATATATATACATATATACATATATATTATATATACATAAAATATACATATATATATATATATACATATATAAGCATACATACAGAGAGAGAGAGAGAGAGAGAGAGAGAGAGAGGGGAGAGAGAAAGAGAGAAAGAGAGGAGAGAGAGGAGGAGAGAGAGAAAGAGAGAGAGAGGAGAGAGGTTATTATTATTACACACACATTATTACACATTACATGCATTACAAAAGCATTATTATTATTACACATTATTACACACACACATACAAAAGATATTGCAGTATTACACACACACACACACACACAAAAATTACACACATACACACATTACACATACACACACACACAACACACACATACATACATATTACACACACACATTATTATGACACATGTATTATATATACATATATATATACACACACATATACATACATATATACGCACACATATACATACATATATACACAAATACATATACATACATACATACACATATACATATACATACATATATACATATACATACATATACATATATATACATACATATACATACACATACATATATACATATACATATACACATACACACATATATATATAGACATATACACATACACACATATACACACACACATATACATACATATATACGCACACATATACATACATATATACACACATACATACATACATACACATATACATATACATATACATACATATATACATATACATACATATATATACATACATATACATACATATATACATATACATACATATATACATATACACATACACATATATATACATATACATATACATATATATATATATATACACAC
>SEMN01001285.1:0-75208 GCA_005408345.1 Macquaria australasica
TGGACATTTTTAGAAATTAAGGACATGTTTAAAAAATGTGGACATTTTTAAAAAGTGTGGACATTTTTAGACATTTTTAGAAAGAGGACATTTTTAGACATTTTTAGAAAGTGAGGACATTTTTAGACATTTTTAGAAAGTGTGGACATTTTTAGAAAGTGGACATTTTTAGAAAGTGTGGACATTTTTAGACATTTTTAGAAAGAGGACGTTTTTAGAAAGTGGACATTTTTAGAAAGTGTGGACATTTTTAGACATTTTTAGAAAGTGAGGACATTTTTAGAAAGTGTGGACATTTTTAGACATTTTTAGAAAGAGGACATTTTTAGACATTTTTAGAAAATGAGGACATTTTTAGAAAGTGTGGACATTTTTAGACATTTTTAGAAAGTGGACATTTTTAGAAAGTGTGGACATTTTTAGACATTTTTAGAAAATGAGGACATTTTTAGAAAGTGGACATTTTTAGAAATTAAGGACATGTTTAAAAAATGTGGACATTTTTAAAAAGTGTGGACATTTTTAGACATTTTTAGAAAGAGGACATTTTTAGACATTTTTAGAAAGTGAGGACATTTTTAGACATTTTTAGAAAGTGTGGACATTTTTAGAAAGTGGACATTTTTAGAAAGTGTGGACATTTTTAGACATTTTTAGAAAGAGGACGTTTTTAGAAAGTGGACATTTTTAGAAAGTGTGGACATTTTTAGACATTTTTAGAAAGTGAGGACATTTTTAGACATTTTTAGAAAGTGTGGACATTTTTAGAAAGTGGACATTTTTAGAAAGTGTGGACATTTTTAGAAAGAGGACGTTTTTAGAAAGTGGACATTTTTAGAAAGTGTGGACATTTTTAGACATTTTTAGAAAGTGGACATTTTTAGAAAGTGTGGACATTTTTAGACATTTTTAGAAAGAGGACATTTTTAGAAAGTGAGGTCATTTTTAGACATTTTTCGAAAATGAGAACATTTTTAGAAAGTGAGGACATGTTTAAAAAGTGTGGACATTTTTAGAAAGTGAGGACATTTTTAGACATTTTTAGAAATATTTAGAAAGTGTGGACAGTTTTAGACATTTTTAGAAAGTGAGGACATTTTTAGAAAATGAGGACATTTTTAGAAAGAGGACATTTTTAGAGATTTTTAGAAAATGAGGACATTTTTAGAAAGTGTGGACATTTTTAGAAATTAAGGACATGTTTAAAAAATGTGGACATTTTTAAAAAGTGTGGACATTTTTAAAAAGTGTGGACATTTTTAGACATTTTTAGAAAGAGGACATTTTTAGACATTTTTAGAAAGTGAGGACATTTTTAGACATTTTTAGAAAGTGGGGACATTTTTAGAAAGTGAGGACATTTTTAGAAACTGACATATTATGGAAAACGTCTTCTCCTTTTCAAAGGGCTGAGGGTAAAGACATGGTTTGGGGTGAAGTTTAGAATTCAGGTTAACATTAGAGTTTGTCTGTAGAATGTATTGTTCATCATATCAATAAAGGTCCTCACAAATATACAAGTACAAACATGTTTTGGCACACATAATGTAGGCAGTGATCAGCACTGTATATCTGCTGACACAAGCTGGTTATGTAATCGCCTGACTCAGCACTCCTGCTACCAAATGAAGCTCGCTCACTGTCACACACACACACACACACACACAGGCTACATGCACATCAGATGGTAGTAAATACGGGCTTTTACCTGCAACACAAACACGCTGAATCCATCCAGGCCTGCTTTCACTTCACAGTATAAACCTTTATTAAACAAGTCATTTGATGTGTGTTTGGAATTATTCCTTTTCAAATCAATGACCTATTGATCTACACAAGTTATACTGTTTGCATCGTTGTAAAACTGAAAAAGAAAAGAAAAATCAAGAAAAATATAATTTGACAGCCCAAATTTGAGGACCTTCATAACTAAGGCTGCTGGGAATCGAATGTTTTTTCGGTACTGACCAAAATGTTTATGTGGCTCCTTAAAACTGTACAATACCAACAACTGTCATCAAATGTCTGGTAAGATTTATGATCTAACTTATTCATTGATCAGATAGTTCCTAATTTAAATCAAAATGTTGTTCTTGTACGGCTGTTTAAGAGTCGAGAAGTTTAGCTTTCTTTTGTTGAATGAAAGAAACGTGTTTTGTAGAAAAAACATGACTATATTTCTCAAAGTGAGGTCATAATAAAAAGTATTATTTAGGTGTCGGTACAGAAACTCAGGTATCGCATCAGCACGAGTATTAAAAAAACCTCTTCCACGGCCGTCATCGCTCATCTAAACAAGTATCAGTAGTGTTTATATGGAGCTGAGTGTTCAGTTTACTCCATGAGGAGGAGGCTACAACTCAGTCTGTGGAAACAGTAGTTTGATTTCTGATGTGGCTCTGGAAAGAGCTCTAAAATAACCCTGGTGATGCATCTCAGCTTGGGTTGGGAAGCATTTTTAACAGAAATCCTGTGTTACAAACTGGGGCCTGGAGTCTGAAAGAAAGATGTGGGCAATACGAGGCAGAGGAGGTCTAACGACAGATGAATGCATTATGGGAAATGTAGGATCCAGCGTTTTTAAAGCTTGACGTAGTGACTGAATGTTCTGCTGCATATATGTTGACCATTTCTTTGAAGCTTTATGGATGGCAATGTCGGTCTGTCACTCGGTCCACTTTAGTCCAGACAGAAATATCTCAACAACCTTCAGATGGATGGCCGTGAAATTTGGAGCAGACATTCATGGTCCCCGGAGGATGAATCCTACTGACTTTGTTGATCCTCTGACTTTTCATGAAGTGCCACCAGCAGGCCAAAGTCTTCACTCATCCATTGAAATATCTCACCATCTACTTTATGGACCAGCATGTCATTTTGTACAGACATTTGTGGTTTTCAGAGAATGAATTCTTCTGACTTTGATGACTTTCATGCCACCATGAGGTTGACATTTGTCTCTCTCTCCGCAGGATGAAGTGTAATAACTTTACTGACAGTGCAGGGCTTCATCAGCAGTGATGATGAAACAGCGTACAGGGTGGAGATGGAACATTTAGCAAGCTGATGCAAGAACAACCACCTGTTTCTTACAGCGGCTATAATCAATATTTTTGTAATAACAATGGATCGCATGACTCCTTGTTTATAGCAGCTGTAAGCAGGCCCTACACGCCCACACAGGTGTTTTCAGCTGTTCTGGTTGATTAGGCCTCTGCTCAGGTTGAAGGTGGTGCGGTGCTATGCTGGTAATTCATGCAGTCCATGCACCAATAAGAGATTAAGACAAAGATAAGGGTGTAATCTGTCCAGGAGAGTGAGGACACACTGGCTGCAGATGCCCACACAGTACTGAGAAGAGCTCTAATCAGCCAAAATAAATCACCTGTGTGGGTGAAACAACGGCATGCAGGTCCTTTAATGACGACATGTTGCTGCTGCAGAATGTAGACTCAGGAAAATACTTTTTATGATACTTACTTGAAAAGCAAACACGTTTTGGAGGGGTGAGGGGTGGTTTAGGAGGTTTGAACCATGACCCTCTGGTGGAGGGAATACAATATGTAGTAATCCTATGATACAAAGATGGTGTGAACAAATAATTACTGATAACATGACCTCCAAAATGTTTTAACAGACAAAACTTAGGCCATGGACCTCCACTTAACAAGATTTTGTTCATTTCTGTTATGAGTCTGAAAACAGATTGAAATGTAGTTCTTAATATTCAGCAGTTTTTGAGGGTTTTTGGGCCCCTAAAAGGACCTTGATGCGGGGTCCAGGTCCAGAAACTAATTATAAGTCATCGCAGTAACCTACAGTGTCACTCAGGTATGAATCAACACTGTAAAGGTTTCTGGGTGCAGCAGGTAATTGATTCTGTCCAGCAGGTGTCGCTGTTTACCGACTTTCCACCACTGTTTTAATGTCCCTGCTGTTTCACGGCTGCACAGTCCAGTGCGCAGCCGCAGTGAGTGAGCTGCGTCAAGTCAGAGAAGTGCAGAGTGAAACCGGAAACGTAGAGGGCCTGTCTTCAGAATAAAACACGTAAGGCAGTTGAGCATTAAAATGGATTGAATGGAAATTAACATCAGTCATACTTTCAAGTTAACCGGTTTACCCAAATAAAAATTAATATTAATATTTATTATTAAAAATATATATTATTTTAATATGTATTTGTTTGACTTCTATTAATTTTTAAGGGCGTATTTCTGAGATTTGACTATAATCATTAGTGAAAAAGACAAGCTGGATTTATAGCCATTACTATTATTATTCACAGACGGTTATCTAGTTGACCTCAGTCATGGTGCAAACGAGGGTGGCTAGAGTATTATTTACTTATTTGTTGTATATTTGTTAAGTTTTATGTGGTTTTATTTTTTATAATAACTTTTTTTTATATCTTATTGTCAGTTTTCTATATTCTATTATGCTCTTACCATACTTGTTTTATCTTTCTTTATATTTTCTACTTACTATGTTTATTGTTTTGCACCAATACACCAAAGCAAATTCCTTGCATGTGCAAACCACATGGCAATAAACCTGATTCTGAAACATAAAAAACAAGAAGATTCATTACATGAGATGGCACCTGTAAACAGGGTAGCATGGTTAATCATTGTAGCTATAGCAGAGAATCGTTTTCTTCTTGTAATTTAAGAAAGTACTCATGAATGTATAGTCCTCGTAAACATACAGTTCTGCACAAGTCTTATGGAGATTACTAAATAAGATATATGTCGAAACAACATTTCTAAATGCTCTAAATATTCGTTACAGAAAGCACAGTTTGTGTTGGTAAAGATTCAACAACTTAACGTACTGGCCGGTATTTTATTTTGAAAGTTGACGACCGGATGTCGCGCCGCTGTTCCATCTTGACGCTTCACGCGCAGACAGGGAGGCGGACGCGGCGGACCGTTGAGGAGGAAACTGCGCGGCACGGCACGGCACGGCTGAAGTCTGTCCCGCTGTTTGCCTGGACTAGCCCCGCTCTCTTTCTCGGATATAACCGACACACACGCGAGCGGAGAACAGCGGAGAGGGGGGATACTATGGCGACGTTGGGGCCGGAGTCGGCTCGTCCTCCTCTTTCCCAGCTCGGTTCTTCTCCGTCGGTCCAGTCCCACATCGGCAGCGCCAACCTGCCTCCCAACCGGGGCTTGGAGCGGGCGCTGGAGGAGGCGGCGGCCAGCGGCGCCCTCAACCTCAGCTCCCGAAAGCTGAAGGAGTTTCCCCGGACAGCCGCCAACCACGACCTGACGGACACGGTGGACGCAGGTAGGCAGCTCTCCCTGGCTGGCTTAACGAACGCAGAACCGGGGGACACCGGTGCTGCGCGGTAACGACTCCCAGTAACGCGTTACAGCAGCGTGGATACTGTCCTCGCTGACCGTTGTGCTTTACTAATAGTGCTGGCATTTCCGTTAAAGTCAAAAGAGCGTGTTTATTCACTGAGCCACACCGGGAGTTGAACCCTCAGCCCTGGTGGTGTTTAGTTAGTAGGCTCGCTGCCCATGTTCCGCATCACCTGGATGAAACTCCTCCGTGGGGAGTTGGTGGCCAGTTGAGTGGTCACACTGACACTACATGAGCTGTGTTGTCTGGCCCCGTGGACAGGATCTGGGTGACTGGTACACACATGTAAGACACTCCAGTTCCCAAGCTTCCAGTGAAGGTCTGCGGGATCTGACTGTTCAGTGGGCCTGCAGTGGAATTCCCCACCACTTCCTTTTAATCCATTTAGAGCTGTAAACAGGCACGGAGAGCTGGGTGAACCCACACTGACTCGGTTTGTGCTGTGCAGGCGAGTCAGAGGGACTACATAGCCTACGCAGTAGCCTGCAGGGTTGTTAGGGGATGATCCACCTGGCCGGTCGTCATCTCTGGATCAGTGACCTACAGCCCCTGACCTCCACATGCATGTCAGTTATCAGTATGTGCTCCAGCATGATGCGGATCTGTATGCACAGATTTGGAGAGGAGTTGGTTAAGCTGATCTGCTTTAATGTCAGCAGCAGCGTCGCACTGTGAGGGGTCAGTTCACTTCAAATAAACAAAATACATATTTTACCTCTAGTGATATTGATCCATGCAGGTAGTTCTGGTTTAAGTTGTCCAGGTTTTGAGAGATCTGTGTGAGAAGTGTTTTCATGAGGACTGTTTCTTTATGTCTTTATGAAATGAGGGACACTGTTACTGGAAAAAGATGCAGCTGTGACCACTGCTAACAGAGGCTCCATCCACACTGACACCTTTCTGTTTTAAAACAACTTCTGCTACGTTCACTCCTGGCGTCCACACTGCTGCTGCGTTTTATAAACCCTAAAACTGAGACTGTTTAAAACGCTGCTGACCTCGTTTTAGTTTGAAAACTCCAGATTGTGTTTTAGTGAGGACGGACGGAAACAGAGACGTTTCAAAATGATGACGCAGACACCCACGTTCACTTCCTGATTGGCTCTTATCAGCCATGACGTGTCCTTCCCTGATTGGTCACGCCCCCATCACGTGACCCTTGTCAGCCTTGACTCCCAGCGGTTAATTCAACATTAATAACGAATCACAACACCTGCTGTCAGTCACAGTTCCACCTGGTCGTCGGTCCAAGCAGAGAAATCTCTGCTGACTTTTCTCCATCGCTGTTCTTCGTTCGTAATATTTCCTTCAACTAACTAATCAACCAACCGCAGAGCAGACGATCTGCTTCCTGTTTACACCGGCACGTGAATGGTCATTTGATATGCGTTTAAAGGCGTGTAGCATGGACGGAGATTATTTCTGAAACGGTGATAAAACGCATCATTTTAGTTTTAGAGAAACAGAAACAGAAACGCAGCAGTGTGGATGTAGCCTAAGTTCCCTTCACCTCCATTGTTTTTCATCTTGGGGCAGAAATCTCAGACATCTCAAAACCTCACCATGTAAAACTGAAACCATCTACTTCTCTGGTCGAAGTCTGTTGTCCTCACAGCAGCATGAATATCAAGGACAGCTGTGTTGCAGTTGGACTGGAAAGCCTCGGTGACGTTATGTTGCTGTACTTCACTCTGTAACTTTGTTTATTATACACTAAAAAAGAAATGTGGCTTACATAACCACAGTGGGTCACGTTTACACACACACACACACACTGACAGCAGCATGAAGTAAAACAGTGGAAGCAGCAGTAACAAGAGTGAGAGGACGGAGGCTGTGTGGGTCAGTTTAACAGCTTTAATGGTTAATGGACTAATTGTCTCATTAGCATCCAAACTTTCCAGACTTATTTTCAGACCTTTGTTGATATGAGACTCTTGTCAAGCCTTCTGCTTTCAGAACAAGAGGAAGTGCTTATCTCCTGTTCGTCTCCTACTACCCATAATGCCTTGTGTTATGGTGTTGTTTTCTGTAGCTGGTTTAGATTTAATTTTCACTCCTACACCAACAAACAGCATCACCCTTTTCTTGTTAGGGGACTCGGAGTTTGATTTCCTGAGAGTTTGTGGCACCTGTACTGTTGCTGATGAGTCAGATAACATTTGTACATTTACTGCGAGGCTGAATGAAAGTTTATCACCAGCAGAAGACGGGAAGGGGCTAACAAGTCTGTGTTTAGATGAATGCAATATCTAATTCAAGCCGTTCTGTGTGGGAGGAGGAAATGTAAATATAAACAAATGGCAACTGAAACTGATTTATTGTTACTGATTGAATGTTGGAAGCCTCGTCAGGAAGGTAGAGGACGTGTCAGAGAGGAGAACATGTTTCCAAATTGTCTCTTCTTGGTTTGTCAGTAAAATGTAAGACATTAAACAGGACTCTAACTCCAATTATTAGACCTTTTCCATTCAATCTTGTGCATGATTTCAGGTGTGAGTTTCTTCTGTGTCTCCGTTTCCAGACAACCACAGGGATGCATCCTAATCAGCTCAGCAGCAGGTCTGAATGAGCAGCAGCAGCTTTCAGATGAACTCAGCTGTATATCTGTACATCATCAGTGTTAGTGGAATAGCTTGCCAAATTAAAAACATGCTGCGATGCAAAGTTGTGCAGCCCAGAGGGTGATGAGGCTTCATTAATCTGAGCTGCAGACTCACAGGTTCAGGTGTCTCAGTTTTATTATTCAGTGCCAAACAACTGAAAAAATATCAAAAAGCTGTGAAGAGCGAACATGAGGGACATCGCCTTTATTCATCAGATCATTAACATGCTGGTCTGATGGGAGTAAACAGTTGTGTCCTGTGTGTTGATCACACGAGGAACTGTGATCAACCCCCATGAAATGAAATTAGATGAGAAAGAACAGAGTGAGTCGCTGTGACAGATGAACACGTGGTACACACACACACACACACACACACACACACACACACACACACACACTGTGGTTCAGCCTAGTTTCATATCAGCAGCCACACAAGCCTCAACCTGTAGTGAAACACAAACTGAAGCTGGTTTCCTTAAACCTTCTTGTAGCTAAGGGTCGGGTCATTAGTTCGACCACGTCTGAAGGCAAAAGTGTTTCTAGCTGTTCAGAACGGCCACGCCCAAAGATGGAGAGAGAAGCCGGATGTCATAGAGAGGGGGTGGGGGTCGTGATTTTGTTTAAATACGGGGATAACGGAGCTCATTTTCAGACAGTCTCTCCTGGAAGACATTCATGTTGTTCACGTGAAGAGTGACAGAAAAAGTTTTGTAAAGACTGAATAAAGAGAGACAGTCAAACCCCGCCAACTTTGTCACCTTGGCACAGCTGGCCAATCACGGCGTGAAGTGCGTCTGAATGTCATTTTTGTAAACATATGGTACATATATTCTCTCAGTCTCTTAGTTCACGAACTGCCCCTTCATGCCTCTGCCTCATACACGTAGATCATAAAATCAGAGAATATTGCAATAAAAGGTTTCGAAGGAATCGGGATGTTTGTTGAAATGTAGCGTTGCTTTGGCGAAGGCTCGCAGTATAGGGATAAAACTTGGTGGCCACAGGGGGCCACCTACATGGAGTATTTACACGGGCCATGGGGCCATGGTTAACGTTGAAACCTGTAAAGGTAGCACAACTAGCAGCTAACAGCTCTCACACTGAAACGAGCTGGTACTGTCTCACCGAGCGTGACCACCGTGTCAGCCGGAAAACAAGAATAGCTAAGTGTCATCCAGATGTAGCTCAAATCTGAACAGAATTTCCAGAAAATTGGCAAAAGAAAAAGTAAATTGACACGTGTTTCCCTCCACTAGTAATCCTGATGGTGGAGTGATGTGGGGAAACACTGAGCACTTGTACTTGTAGGGATTTTTAAAGATGGAGGTTATCACCTGAGTCCAGGAACAGAAAGGTGAAGGAAGGTGATTTCCAAACCAAACCAACCGGTCAGTCTGCTCTCACTCAGCTTATATGGTGGTATCAACTGCACCCACCAAACCATGACTGTGTGTGTGTGTTGTCCTGTAACTGCCAACCTGTTGAGGTTTTAAAGGTAAACATGTGCTTTAGTTCTGAGGAATACTTTTGTTTGATCTGTGATCATCTACGATATTGATTAATCTATTGATTATTTTTCATTTTATTAATGAATAATCATATAATCTATCATATCTTGAATTGCAGAATCTAAACATGGTAATAGATAGTAATAGGCCTACTAATGATTAAATTCTTGGAGGAAAGTGCCTGGGAGTTCTGGGGGATTTCGTAAAGAGTCCAGGAACAGGAAGGTGGTTTCCAAACCAAGCCAGCCCGTCAGTCTGCTCTGACTCTGATCTGTACGGTGTATGTGTGTTGTAGGCTGCAACAAATGACTATTTTTAGTATATATTTTATTGATTAATCAGCTTGGTCCTTAAAATGTCACAAAATATTAAAAATGCAGTTTTGTCAAGCCCAAGAGGACATATTCAAATGTCAAAGAGATTCAGTTTAATGTCACAGAAGTCTAAAGAAACCAGCAAATATTCACATTTGGGAAGCTGGAATCAGAGGGTGTTTATCAATTAATCGATTCATAGTTTGGTGTATAAAATCTCAGAAAATAGAAAAAAAAGCCCTTAAATGTTTCCTAAAGCCCAAGGTGACATCTTCAAATGTCTTGTTTTGTCCCATCAACTGTCCAAAATCCAAACATGTTCAGTTTACTGTCAGACAACAGACAGCAGCAGCAGCAGCAGATCCTCACTAACGAGAAGCTGGAAGATTTTACTTAAAAAATGTTGCCGTTTTATTTTATGGAGATTGATTAATCAATGAATCGACTAATTTGGCTTTGGCTCTAGTTGTATATGTATGCAAGTGTGGGTTTGTGTGTTTCATCAGTTTTGGTGTTGGCTGCAGGACGCTCAACTGTTTTACTTTCTGTTCTTCTCCTGCTGTTACTGCAACAGATACTGCTGCTGAGAGATGGAAGAGTAAAACAGAAACATGTGTATGTGTGTCTGTCTGCCTGTGTGTGTGTGTGTGTGTGCGTGTCCAGTAGCAGCCGGCCTCCAACCACGTTCCCAGCTCCAGACACAATACACATTTCTGCAGTGTTAGGCAGTGTTTCAGTGGACACACACACACACACAATATACTGTACGGTTGTATGAGTCATATTGACAGGAACAACATTCCCTGTGAGTGTGTGTGTGTGTGTGTGTGTGTGTGTGTGTGTGAACCACGCAGAGAGAGATTACATAAGATTATGTGTTTGTGATTCACATTATAACCATCTGCAGGGTTTTTTCCAATCTGACTGACCTCCTTCTCTGCTCACATCAGTCACACAAATCCAGATAAAAATAGTAAATTTCAGACCAGAGTCTGCTTCTAAAACTACCGTTTTTATTTCATCCTCCCACTCATTGTCTGCCTTCTGTCCTCCCCTGTTATCTCTCTTTTTTCTGTCTTATATTTTTAGACGAGAAATGTACGATGATCCACACATTTCTCATCACTGCACTGTTACTTTCCTTCATTTATCTTGTGATGCACTTTCAGTTCATGCAGGCAGCTTTCTTCATAGTGTTAAAACAAATAATCGATTAGTTGATTGAGAGGAAATTAATCGTCAACAATGTAAATAATGTGTGTGAAGATTTGCTGCTTTTCTGTCGGACAAAACAAGACGTGAAGACATCACCTTGGACTTTTCACTCTTTTCTGACGTGTTTTAGACTAAACGATAAATCAGCTGGAAAAATGATCAACAGATTTAATTGATAATAAAAATAACAGTTAATTGCAGCCCTGCTGATCACATCAGCTCACACTGCCTCTTTCTTCTTTTTCTGCGTGTTTGTTGGTGAGTGAGGTGACAAACGGACACATTTGGTTTTGTAGTGTGATGTGAAGCAGAGGGTGGATACCCGACCCGAGCCCGTAGAAATGATGTTCGGGCTCGGTCACATCATACATGGTGCTTCCTGTTCAGTGATGTGCTTTCTTAGTTACATGACAAGGCATGAAGGCAACACACAAGTGGTAAAAATTCATGTAGCCTGGCTAAGGATGGAGGACGCCAACTAAATTTGTCATCAGGGAAGTTTAAAAAACTACCAAAAACCCTGCAGCGAAATCAGCGGTATGGAGGCATTTTGATTTGCTTACTACGTCTGGCTCAGGTTGGGTTCGAACATAAAACACAGATTGCCTGTTGGGTTCAGGTCGGGCTCGGTTACTACTCTCTCGGACTCGGGTCGGGTTCGGACAGAAATATGTGGCCTGTTGGGACTTTAAGAAATGCAGTAACACATGTTCCTAAGGCCTGATACACCACCCAGAGTTTACCACCCTCACTTCCTCTACCTCACTGCTCTTCCTTCCAGTTAATTTACACTGTGCACGCACGCGCACGCACACACACACACACACACACACACACACACACACACACACACACACACACACAGAGGAAGCTGTGGATTCGCAGGAATGTGGTGTGGTGTTGGGTTAGAGGAGGGTCCATCCGCTCAGTGTTCCCACCACACCTGAACATAATGACAGCTGGGACACACACACACACACACACACCCTCTTATTTATACTTGTGAGGACACTGAAATCAACCTCATTAACAGACATTAACTACAGCAGAGTAGTTTCTTTGGATGTGTCAAAAAACAGCTTTTTATTTAAGAATTGTGACAGTTTAACTAAAAACACTTGTGGCACAATTGGTAAAATTAGGCTGGTAAATTATTTGTGTTTACAGACCAAACAAAAAGCCCTATTATTTACTTAAACTAACCCTGACCTTTACCCTCCATAAATACATGCTTTAACGTGAACCCTTGATTTTCACCTTAAGCCTCTTTCCATTGATGGACGTGGTGTTCACAGACGGCTGTATGGGGGGGAGGGTTATTGCCTCATGCATAATGAATGAAGCAGGTAATGAAGCAGTTAATGGTTTCTCTCCGAGGAGCGAACAGCTACAGACACACCGGACAGAAAGAACGAAGAACAGGAGATCAGAGTAGAACATAACCGAATATAATCAAACAGAATGAAGGGCGACTCCTGCTTCGGTGTAATATAAAGTGAAATATACAACAGAATACAGGTAGTCAGTACATTTCTTCTCCGGTTGGCTGTTAAAATAGTTTCTATACTCAGTGTTGCTTTTTTGAACCTCTGCCACCATTGAAATATTATAGAAATGTTTTATTGATTTAAATGTGTTTATGCAGCATTTTAAGTTGTTGTGCTGTGTTAGTAGTAGTAATATATACCAAATGTTTGTTTATTTATGAGATGATACAATTAGAGCTGAAACAAATAGTCTATTAATCGATTAGTCGATTGGCAACTATTTTGATAATTGATTCATTGTCATTGTCAAGTCATTTTTCAAGCAATACGTTTAAGGGTCTACAGCCAAGCTAGCAGCTCTTTGAAGCTGTACTTCAAATGCTAACATTAGTGTGCTAACATGCTTACAATGACAACGATTTGCTAGCTGGCATCAGTTCTGCAGGTATTTGGTCTTAATTCAAAGTGTTGGACACATTAACATGTTGACCTGATGGTGGCGCTACATGAAAAGTCAGAGGATCACCAGCGTTATTACAGTTCATCCTGAGGGGAACATGAACGATGAACCACATTTCATGGCAATCCATCCAATAGTTGGTGAGATGTTTCGGCCTGGACCGACAGACCGACAGACAGTCCCAATCATCAATCACAGAAGATGTGAAGTTAAAAATGGCCTCTGTTCCACTAGCTTTGGTCAGACAGTGTATGTTCTTGTAGAGGGTTTGGGTTGCTTTCAGTGGTCTATTAGAAACTCCACAGAGCAGTGGAAGCCAACGGAGCAGAAGCTAATCTGAAGACGGGTGGGGTGCTGATTATCTGTAATGACACTGTGAGGTGGAGCAGTGACGGCTGAGATGCCGGTCCTCTCACCAGCACAGAGGCAGGAAGTGACCGCTCCCCACCTCATTGTTTTCAGCTCGGATCTTTTCCTGTCAGGGAAACCAAGGACCAAGAACCCCCCGCCCCACAAAGCTGTGAAGTACAGTTACAGTTGGCATCGTTTCTGCGTCATGCTGCCAAACATAAGACATTTTTACAGGTATTTTGTTAATGGCTGCATTTATAAAGCGCTTTAATCTAAAAAGCGCTTTATAATTTGCCTCTATTTGGGGTTCAGTGTCTTGCCCAAGAACACTTTGACACACGGACAGGAGGACCTGGAGATCGAACCGTCAACCCCGTTATTAGTAGACAACCAGTAGGGACGGCTGAGCCACGGCCATCCCCTATTTGGTTAAATTGAAATTTTCACCTCATGATGGCGCTACATGAAAAGTATATAAGTCGTCATAAACATACAAGTGAACTTGCCAAATGATTCTTAACTCCAGGTCCACGTGGTAGCTTTTTCCAGAGATTTCATCGGTGTCCCACAGCCTCCTTTAGCCGCTATAGTTGGTTCAGTTGTCATCACGTGACCTGAGTGTGACATTAAAACAGGTGGTAACCCCTGTCCTCTGTTCAAAGGTGGTCTTTAGGTCACAACTATGCTAACTCCACCTGCTGATGGAGCCTGTGATATGCAGTTGAAAGCTCCAGAGGAAGCTAGTAAGTAACTGTTCCCAAAGTCAAGAATTAAGTTTCATGTTCACCTTTTCAGTAAAGATTAAAGAACTTGTGATAATATGACACACAAACCCCCCTGAAAAACAGACATGTTTGTAGTCCATCTCTCTGAGCTGAGAGTGACACTGCGTCCTTTCAGACGGGGATCTTTGTACATCAGAGGAGGTCGTGACTTTACTCTGGGACACCTGATCACTGAGCCCAGCAGGAACTGGCCTTTTCTTTTGATACCTGACACTGGAGAGTCAGGCTGTGACCGCAGGCCGTGACATCGCTTTACACACTGAAACCATGAAGATGATGTCACACATTACATCATACGTTTTTTAACGTTTTTCTCTGCATATGTCCCCTTGCTGAAGAAAATAGGCTGAGTTCAGTTTCAGCTCAAACCTTCAGTTATGTCTGTGTGAGTGATGTGATGTGTTTGAGGTCTTCTGAGGCTTTTTTCTGTCAGTGTTTCTCATCTGCCGCTGCACACATCAGACCAGCTCTCTGAAGCTGCTTTGTGGAGCAGAAAATAGAAACATTCACAGACCAGACTTCTCTCTGGTGACGTGAACCTGAATCTGCAGCACATGGACTCGTTAGACACCAGGTCTGGGTAGTTCAGATATTCATGCTCCCCATGAGATAAATCCCAGAGGGGATCCCCTGACTTTTATCTATTTAAATGTGTCTAATGCTTTGGTTTATAACCAAATTCCTGCAAAACTTCCCATCAGCCTCAGCTGTTCTGTCTGCTGTGTTTACTGCTAATTAACAAATGTTAGCATGCTACCACCATCTTAGTTAGCAGATGGTGAACACGGTAACATTATACCTGATACAGCCTTACACAGCTGCTAGCTTGGCTGCAGGTTTTTGGCAAATAGTGATATACAAACCATCCAGGTATTTTTAAAAATCTAAATAGCAAATATTTAATCTATGTGGCAGATTCTATAATGCTGTTCTTTGAATGTCAGTATTTTTAGTACTCAAATATTAATATTTTTAACAGAGGTCTGGTAACCTGACAGTGACAAACTGGTCTCTTACTGACCTCCTCTTTTTGGCTTTCTATGCAACAGGATCTGCGTCTGTCTCCCTCTACCCATAATCCCCTTTGATTTGAGTTTGTTTGTAGTGGGTTTAGATTGTGTTCTCACTCTTAATGAATCACACTTGATCTCTCTCTTCTCAGGACTGATATACACATGATATACAGTTCAAATATCACCATAGTTAATATAAAGGATCAACAATAAATACAGTATGCTGGTGTGCATTAGTTACATTTCAAGAGAATATAAAATGATAATCTAATAACAGTTCAAACTAAAAGTACAGTGTAATAAAGCTTCATACAGGCTTCAGTGTTTCTAAATCTGAGATGTTCAGTGAGTCTGAATCCCTCTGAATAAATAAACAGGAGCAGTCTCTCATCCCTGCAAATGTAGGCCAGATTCACCCCAACACACACACACACACACACACACACACACACACACACACACACACACACACTGTTCACCATGACAAACACACACTTTCCATAGCCCTCTCCTTCAGGCTCATCCTAATACACCATGAAGCACATGCCAGCATACATAAATACGTTTTCACATATGCTCATAAACACACACACACACACACACACACACACACACAGTTAAAGCAAAACATCCAGACAAATGAAAGCTGTGGTATTAAGTCTCATGCAGTGAAATCTGTTCAAGAGTCAGTGTCTGGCAGCCTCACCTGCTCAGGTGTGACCTTAAATCATACGGTGGTGGTGTGTGTGTGTGTGTGTGTGTGTGTGTGTGTGTGTGTGTGTGTGTGTGTGTGTGTGTGTGTGTGTGTGTGTGTGTGTGTGTGTGTGTGTGTGTGTGTGTGTGTGGTGTTGTAATTAAGCATACATATTCATGAGAGTTTATTTCTGTGTAGATATTTTAAGTCTGCTGTTGCCGTCATGCAGTTTGTTGGTTTCATCTTTTCTGCTGGAGGTGGATGTTACGTTAGACTGTGTTTCATTAAGAAAACTTTCACTTCTTTGAACTTAACCTTATTTTTATTTGTTCATACAAGGCAAACCTTCATGTAGCTGATGCTACACAAGTTAGCATTGGGGGTTATTTTGTTTTGCGCTGACCAATCAGCAGCAAGTGACGTGTTCGTCCGACAAACATCATTTTCAGTCGACACAGAAGCTTTGCTAGTGTTTGCTAGGAGCAGTTAAAGGTAACAGCTGCTGTCGCTATGGAGCCAGGTTTTATGTCCCTGTCGTGTTCCTGATGGTGCTGCGCTGACGGACGGTGCTGGTGGTGTAACGTGTAAACGGCAGAGGCAGTGAGGAACTGCTAGCTAGCTAACTCTGACGTAAACGATGCACAATTTAAAATATCTAAACAAATTATCCAGAGCTGCTGTAACAGAGTGCCAGGAATCACGTTTGAAAGCGTGTGTGTGTGTGTGCGTCAGTGTGTGTTTTGTGTGTGTTTGATGGGTGTGTGTGGTGTTTTGTGAGCATGCCATCCCCTGCAGCCCTGCCAGTGGCCACACACACACACACACACACACACACACACACACACACACCATCATCATCAAATACAACAACAAGACCCCCACCACTGACCCACATCTTTCTCTTCTGTCAGCATATCACTAAACTCTCTCTCTCTCTGTGTGTGTGTGTGTGTGTGTGTGTGTGTGTGTGTGTGTGTGTGTGTGTGTGTGTTGGCAGCAGAGCGGTGTATGTTGACAGTGTGCCTGGTGGGTTGCCAGTTTGGGGAAACTCCCCCTCTCTAATCCTGTTAATGCCTCTGCCTGCCAGCTCTTTTCCTCTTCTTCCTCTGCGTTTCTTTTTTCTGTCTTTCTATTTTTAAACGTGACGTTTTCTCTTCGTCTTTCTCGCTATTTTTTTTCTCTTTCACCGTCCCGTCTTTACTATAACATCAGTAATGTCGACAACATATGTCATTGTGCTTTTTGTAAATTAAATTTGGAGTTAAAAAAACAGTGATCATAAAAGAAAATCATTATTTCACTTACAGATCATTTATTACTCTCGTGTTAGCTGCCTATAGATAACCACTGATTATCCATCTGAAATGAAAACACATTTTTTTGTGTAGAAATCAATATTTATCTTTGTGAGCCCTCCCTATAATAATCGCCCCCAGCCCTCTAAATCTACTGCAGCACTAATCCATGACTGTCTGCTGGTCACTGGGTCAGACAGACAGACACACACACACACACACACACACACACACACACACACACACACACACAGCTTTTGTTTTTGTGTGCCAGATGGAATACAGCTGATAAACAGAGAGGCCTCTGCATGTTATAGACAGTATACTGTATATAGACAGTATATCTATACATTGGATGTCTTCATGAGTCTACTCAGTTCTGAGGAACCGAGACCCGGCCCGGGACCCGAGTCGGACCTGGTCCAAATGGGTCTGCGTGTCGGATCAGTCTAATACCAAAGTGGATCGTCCTGAGCGTACTCAGTATCAGATCTGATCATAATCACAGCTGGCAATTCAATAAAAAACAGTTAATATTATATTTCTGCTCTTTTCCACTGCGACTGCTTGTTAATTGATACCTGATCATGCTGCTGCTGCTGCTGCTGCTGGTGTTCTCTCTCTGTTATGGTCTGTTCAGGGCCACCGCATTCTGGATTGGGAATAAATATCCTCTGGATCGGGTCTGTCTTTTTTTTTAAAGTTAATTTATGCACGTCAGGAAGGTTTTCCACAGTTTGGATCCAACATATACTAATATACAGATCCCAGTCATAAAACCTAAATGTTTGAGAAAATTGTGATTAAAGATTAAACAAATTTAATGAGATCAGTGGACAGAGATTAGATCAGAAGACAAACGAGTAGAATCTGCTCAGTATTTTTGGGGGGTGTTTTTGCATTTATTCAAAGGTGGACAGTAGAGAAGTGAGGGGAAAGACGAAGGTCCGCGGGCCGGAACCGAAAGTTGAGACCAGGGTCTGAAATCAAGTTTCTGTGGCAGGTTACTGAACATTTCTACCAGACACTCAGTTTTATTGTCTGCAGCTTCTGACATCCATGGAGAACACTATAAAGTGGTAAACACTGAATCAGTGGCACCTGGAATATATCATGTAACCTTAATCCCTGACTGTTCTTAACTCAAGAATTGCCTTTTAAAAATAGGATTTATTAATATAAGACAAACCTATCTGTCGTGGTGGCAGGCGACCTGAAATGTGTACCTGCCACAGCCAACAATTAACCTGTACTTGGCAGGTGACAGGTGCTAATTTCATTCCCTGATTGTGATCTGTCAGGCTGTAACCAAGAGTTACTCTCTCTCTAGCTTGTTTCTGATATTAAAATGATTATATTTAAAGCTTGTATTGTGCTGTGAGGGTCCTGGAATTTAAAGTTGTAGTTTTACATGTGGATATGTGGGTTTTACTGATGGGTGGTTTTCCAGGAACAAGTTTATGGATTGTTTGAATTTATATGTAAGACAGGATGAAACATTTGGGATCATGTGATATAAAACCCAGCTCTTATGGAGGAGTGTGGGCACATTGATCCTCAGTAGTCTGTGGGGGACACAGCTGTTGACCTTTCAGTGTTCATTAAATCAGAACACACACACACACACACACACACACACACACACACACACACACACTGTACATCAGGTTCCTCTGCAGGTTCAGCCTGCTGTTACTGTTATCCTGATTGACACTTTTGACCTTTACTCGTACACTCAACCTGATGCTGTGAACACACACTTATACGCACACACACGCTGACATATGAAAAAAAGCAAAACAGCTCCTGAGTGGTTGTTGGTTCTTTGTAACAGGACATGCAGAGTGATTAATGTTTCTGGACGGTTTGATAGTTGATCAGACAGAAGAAGTCCTCAATACTTCCACCAGGTTTTTAATGTGATGTGTTCAGGTGAACCTCTCACCCAGAGTGACCTGCAGTAATCAGACAGCAGCAGAATAGTTTCAGTTTCATGATCACAACATTAGAGGAAGCCGACAGCAGCAGGGTCGAAGGTGAAGGGTTGTAAAACCACGATGAAGCAGTGTGAGTATTTTATTTATTGACCTAATTTATTTACTTATAACTCATTAACTTGTTGTTTTCAGTCATGTCAGGTTTTGCCCTGATGATGATTTAGGGAAATACAATCACACACTGTGTGGTGTCATGATTTTAATTGTTTGTTGTTTTCATTAAGATGATATTAAAAATGTTTGATTTGTACTTCTGGAATCAGGACTGATGACATGAGGAGAGTGAGCGGGAGAGTTTAGGATAAAAAAAACTGGTGAGTAAGACGGTGAGCAAATGGAAAAATAGTTGTGCCATGACTGAGAGTTATTTAATAAATCCAGTACATCAGTTCAACTGAAGTTCACCTCACTCTGTCTGTCTATCCTCCATGCACACACTTATATTAGCCATTAACTTATATTAGGCTGTCTGTGTCAGTTTCAGTACAGGAACGCAAGAATTTGTGTCCTTACTGGATTTTTGGGATTGTCTAGTGATGCGACTCTAATCATAGTCCACCAGTTGTCAAGTGTGTTGTCTCTGTATTTAATCAGTCATTCAAACTGTGGTTCTTTCTGGCTGTTAAGACTTAAAAAAATGAGTGTATGTGTTGTTATGTATACAGGGAACCCACATCAAAAGCGAGACGTCAACCGACGTCCTGAAGAGCTGAAAGTCAGGATAGTGAAACTGTCTTCACCAGGCTGAAGAAAATCAAAAATTTACTGGACAGACATAGTTTTCAAGCAGGCTCCATGAGGAATACAGAGGGGGGAAAAGCATTGTTTTTATTTCATTTATTTTTATTTATCTCAGGGTCTTGTTCGCGAGTGAGGGTAAAATGGAGCGTGACGTTGACAGGTGGATTGGGGCGGCGTCAGCAGTAATGCAGGTGTTGTACCAGACCGTTGTGGTGAAGAGGGAGCTGAGCTGGAAGCAAAGCTTTCATCTGTGGTCACGAGCTCTGGGTAGTGACCGAAAGAATGAGATCGCAGATACAAACAGCAGAGATGAGTTTCCTCCAAGATCTCTAAGGCTGAGTTGAGTAACCCTGCAGAGGAGAGCAGCTGCTGCTGCTGCTGCTGCTGCTGCTGCTGCTTTGCATCCAAAGGAGCCAGTTGAGGTGGTTCGAGCATCTGATCCTCCCTTTGGAGGTTTTCCAGGCACATCTGACTGGTAGACCTGGGGTTGACCCAGAACATGCTAGAGAGAGTATATGTATCTAGTGCTGCATCTAACGATTATTTTTGTTATTGATTAATCTGCAGATTCTTTTCTCAATTAACCGATCAATCGTTTGGTCTATAAAACATTAGAAAACATTTGATGACCTCATCAAATGTCTTGGCTTGTCTGACCAAAACCCAAAAGTTTTCAATTTATTATCATTTAAGACCAAGAAAAGTAGCAAATTTTCACATTTCAGAACCTGGAACAATCACATTTCTTGACTTTTTGCTTGAAAAATAACTTAAATGATTAGTTGATTATCAAAATAGTTGTCGATTAGTTTTCTGTGGAACGTTTAATTGACTAATTATTGCAGCTCTATATGTATGGGAATGCCTCGGGATCCCCCAGGAGGAGCTGGAAAGCGTTGCTGCTGCCATCGTGGCCCGGATCCAGCAGAAAATGGATGGAGCAGACTGGGGAGAAGTGAAACCAGAAAAGGTTGTAGCTAGAGTTCAAAGTTTACAACATATAAACAGCAGGGGATTTATGTGATTTATGTGAACAGCTGCATGTGGAGATTACGCTTCAGTCAGTGCACCAGAGAAATAAAAAATAGACTTGGAGTGTAAGAAAATGCCTTTAATATCATACTGTCTGTTTACTGAGGTCGACCCAGCTCTGCTAACCTACATACTCTGTGTGTGTGTGTGTGTGTGTGTGTGTGTGTGTGTGTGTGTGTGTGTGTGTGTGTGTGTGTGTGTTTTCAGGCTGCTGCTCTGTCAGTGTTGCTAATTTGCAAATCTTTAACTACAGTAATTTTTACTGCACTTAGCAGGCATTAAAACAACTACATGTTCAGTATCATATTATTGCTCTAACAACTTAATTAGACAGCGTCATTGAGCCAAGTCGTGTCTTGGCTCCATGACGTGTGTGTGTGTGTGTGTGTGTGTGTGTGTGTGTGTGTGTGTGTGGATGATAAAGAAGCAGACTGATCTTTCTGGGTGTTCTTCTCTCGTCCTACTTTTCCTTCCAGGGAGGCAGGAAAGTGGGACAAGCGGCGAAGCAGCAGGAGGACGAAACGTTTTTCTCTGCTGTGTCACCAGTAAATTATAAGATGACAAAACAAACACACAGACTGTTTGTCTTTACGTTTGTTTTGTCCTAAAAGGGGAATGAAACCCTGAGGCCGAGGCTGTGTCGGTACGCTGTTCTCCACATGAGGCTTGGCTGCTCTCAGAGTGAGGCAGAGTGAGTGGATGTGGGTGGATGTTCACTTGAACTACTCGCTCTGTTATGTAACAGTCAGTTATGCTGGAGAACAAAACATAGAGATTCAGAGACAAATGGAGCGAAGAAAACTAGATGGGGAGGGAGGAGGGGGAGGAGAAGAAGAGTGAAACCTCCAAACAAATTCTGATTTACTTATAAAAGGATCAGGCTGGTATTAGGCTATATATTTTTCTTAGTGTCAACAAATCCCATGAAAAACCAACAATGTGTTAGTCCATCTGTCAATCCTTTACCAAGGTAATTAGTTCCTACTGAAAACATAAACATGTACTTTGTAGAGATCTGTTTACTTGGACATAAACTCTGGAACCGAGCATTGTTAAATGAGACGGTCTGGTCTACAGAGGATTTCGTATTTGCGTCACCAGCTGCAGTTGAGGTTTGAGGTTCATTCATGCTGCTCGGTCGCTGTTGACGGTACGTCTGGGGACGCCATGTTCTCTTGCGTGCTTCGTGGCCTAACCTATCCCAAGATTCATTGCGCGCAATATGGTGTCCCCAATCGTACCATCAACAGCGAACGAGCAGCATGATCCGCGAAGGATCCAGCCGTTGGATCCTCCAAATTCGGGAAAAGAAGGTCGCATTTCTCTGCCGCATTTGAAGGAGCCTTTGAAATGGGACAGCCTTGTTGCGCCACTGTGATGCATTTGGTCTTTAAATGCAGCCTTCGAAGGACGCGGCCCCTGAATTGAGACATAGCTAAAGGGAGTCAAAAAAGCCACTTTAAATCTGCTTTGATTCAATATCCAGTGAGGGTGAATACTTTTTACTAGGGCTGTATATATCGGCCTCAGAAATCCAGTATCGGTCGGGCTTTAATGATAGTAACTATTGGATGTTGACATTATTCTCTCTGTGAATGACGCAGCATGAACTGGCTCCTATAATCACATAAATAATCCACTATGACTGTTGCAGATAACACTGTTTTCACTATAACAGGAGGAAATGTGTATTTTGGTAAAAAGAGACAGAATCACAATGTAGAGAAAGTCTTTTCTACTGTAAGTCACTGGATAGATCAGCTGCACACACACACACACTGTCTACATATACAGTTTATAATGGAGTCCCTTCTTCTGCCTCAGTAGAAACACAAAGTGGACCTGAGATCTTTTTCTGAGGGCAAATAAATCTCCTTCTGGTGGACGAGGAATGTTCCAGTAGCACAGGAAAACAATCCGGGGTGTGTGTGTTTGCCTCCCATAAACAGACCTTATAAAGCAAATCTTATGTTTTAATGGGGTTTGTGTGTGTGTGTGTGTGTGTGTGTGTGTAGGAATGGCTGGTCCTCCCACAGGAATTCTACATGACCTATTTCTCGACCCACATCCATCTGCTGCAACCTCGCTCACACACACACACACACACACACACACACACACACACAAACTGAGCATCTATGTTTAGATCTGGAAACACTTGGACGATCTGCAAATATGCATTTTTTTTGCCCCAAGATAAACATCAAACACAAACACACACACACACACACACACACACACACACACACACCTCATGCCAGCACATATTTGTGCAGCCGCTGATGCAAACAGGATCACACACATGCATGTTTGCACAGACATGTGACTCTGCATCCATGCAGAAAGTCTCACATGATCGTCATGGTGACTGTCATCCTCCTTCAGTCACTTTTTCTCTTTCTGTCATCCTGTATCTTCCGTTCTTTCTTTCGTTCTTTCCCTGATTACGGTAAACTTCATGAAAACATTTGGGACATTCAGAGCAGCACATTTTCAGCTGTCACTGTGTTGAAGAGGGAAAACGTGTCTGAAGTGTTTACGGTGTTGTCTTGTTGGCTGTCTTGTCGCCACTGCTGTGCTGAAAGTACAAACGTAATGATTTTAGATGCTGTAAGAAAATGGTGGAAGTTGGAAGTTGTTATTGGTTGAAAATGGAGAAAGGTGAAGCAGTAAAGTTCATACTTCTAGTGATTTTATATGTGATAACTCAGAAGATATTGCACTGCTTTGTTAATCCAAATCCTCCACACAAAAAGGCCAAAATTCAGTGTGAAATAAGTAATTGATTTGAATTGAATTCAGGGTTTAAGATGATAATTGATGTCACCTTTTTGAACTTGAAGAAACGTTTGGTCCTGATTTGTCTCCATAAAGTTGCATTAGTAAAGCTGTTACTGACAGCAGTATCGGTGTTGTTGTAACTTTAGTATTTCAGTGTCATATGAGAGCTGATGGCTGACATCAGCAGCCTCTGACACAAAGCACATTATCATCATCTTCATCTTCATCAGCACAAACTGAGTTTGAGGCTGTGGGTTTTTCTCCTTCAGCATCCTGAACCGACTCCACCCGTCTGAGAGCCGGCTGTTTCCTTTGTAGTCAGCAAGTGGAGAGGACACCGCCAGGAAAACCCCTTCCTCTGCCACACACACACACACACACACACACACACACACACACACACACACACACACACACACACACACACACACAGAGAGGTTTGTTTGTACTATCCTGCGGCCACAAAAACCTTTAAATAAACTTTGTTACGTTCATAACAGATTTGTTTTTCTGGAGGATGCCTTGAAGGAGTTACAGTGTCATTTACAGTAACTGGTGTGTTCAAGTACCTGATTTCATGGCGGTTCTGATAATATTGATACACACAGATACGTGATCAATGCCTTAAATCACATGACTTGTTGTGGATCATTCTGCGCTTGTTTTATCCAAATATCACCACAGACAGACTGTCACTGGTGTTTCATTCATATGTGCCTGTAGAGTCACACATGGGAGTACTTATGATTGATTGTGTGTGTGTGAGTGAAGCAGTAATCACAGAGCCACTGTAGCGTTCACTGTATAATCCCTGACTCTTCATATTATTTATTAATTTATTTCAGGGTGATTCTGCAGATGTCGTGTTGTGTATAGCTTTTTATTTCATGATGAAGATGGTGGTGGTGGTGGTGGTGGTGGTGATGGTGCCAATGGTGATGATGAAGATTAAAGAAAGCAATAAGGTTTAACACTTCTGTTTTTACAGTGTCTGTGCTGCAGTCAGGGTGAGACTCTGCTAAATGTCCGGTTTGGTTGTGTTGCTCTTTTGGTTTTGTGCTATTCTTGTGTCTGTGTGTGTGTGTGGTGTAAAGCCTGTCATTACTGTACTGCAGGGAGGAGTCTCGCCTTTTTCCTGCACAACCAGAGGATGCAGCTGCAACACACACATATACTTACTTTAGAGATCCAACACAGCCAGACGACCTGACTCTGCAGAATTTAGATTTGAACCATAAGGAGCAGAAACACTCTTCATCTTCAGCCAATCAAAATGCAACAAATTACTGACACAAACACGAGTTAGCAGCCCCAGTTAGTTTCACTACAAACCTTTTTACGTGTAGTTTGTGTTCTTTATGTTTATCAGTTCAGCTGGAATCAAAAAGACCTAAAACAACACATGACAAGTATAATAACTTATAGAATAGGCAGCAGGAATATGTAGTGCAGACTTTATTCCATACAATAAATTCTACTGATTGCAATGACAGTGTGAGACTGCTGTCCTGCTGAAGTGAACAGTTCAGCTTTAATCCGGGTTTTACAGCAGGAAATAGTTAGGTGAGGTGGTTAGCCACCGAGATCTCAGCGCTTCTTGTCTCATGATCGGTTGAAGTAGTAGATGACGGCCTAAACAATAACCACACCCATCAAATATATGGGATTCGCTGCATGAAATAAAGCCTCAGGCCTTTTCCCCCTGAAGTACCGTTAGTAGTTTTATTTTACATAAATGTTTCAGGAGATTTGTGGAGGTGGTTTTTCTGGATTGCCATTTTCGAGGCGCTGAATTTAACCAAACAGGAGACAGGGCATCCGCAAGTAATCAGTGTTTGAGGCTACCACCAGGAAATAGTGACACACAATGTCAAAAAAAGGAAATAATAACTGTAATGTGTAGGTAAGAGTGACCCACAACAGCATTAAAGGGCAATCTAAGGTAAAGTCTGACTGATAAGATAATGATAAAGAGAAGATCCATCTTATCATCCAGATGAGGGGAGACCTCACCTATAACAGCATGAGGAAAAACTATTATTCATCTGGCCCGGCACACAATATCACAGCATCACACAGAGAGAGAAGCGGGATCTTTCATTTCATCTCCCTCCCTTTCTTCCTCCCTCCCTGCCTTCTTCCTTGGCCTCCCTCCCTTCCTTCCTCCCTTCCTTCCCTCCTTGCCCCCCCTTCCTGTCGTCCGGCTGTGGTGTTGTTAGATGACAGAGCTCTGTGTTAATGAGTAGGCAGGAAACATTCTTGTGTCTCAGCTGCTCGGCATCCACATTCCTGCGCTGTGTCTGAGTGTTTGTACAGGACAAGTCTTTGTACAGCAACCAGAGGCCGCACAGTTCACATCACTGCTCACATGTTGTCTTTATGCACTTCAACAAGCCACTCATAACACAGTAAACTTGTACTTCCATTACATCTGCTGTCATGGAAAACAACTCTACCAGTTTGTAGAGTTTGTTGATCTGGACGAACGGATCTGGATTTCGCGTCAATCTTGAAATTTTACTTGTGTTGTTTGATTTTAGGGCTGCCCACCTAATAATCGTCCAAAACGTTAGTCGATGAGAAGACTCGTAGTCGAAGTTTTCATTGGTCGGTTAGTCGCAGACAAAAAACCCAACAACCCTCAAACTCCATTTGGGAGCTGCGCCTTGTCATTAGGGCCAGAACCAAAGTTTCCGGGGGACGGTTGCAACACGGACCCTTTTCTCTTTTAACACGGAGTCAGGAACACGGGACAGCCTTGTTGCATCTCTGTAATGCATTTGGCCTTCAAATCATAGATGTATTATAAGAACATGCTTCAAATGCAGCCTTTTGAAGGATGCAGCCCCTGAATTGAGACACAGCTGCTGCAAAGTCCACACGAAGTACACCCCGTCTCTGAGTCCACAGCCAAAGATCAGCCCGATCCGATCAGTTCTGCCAGAGTTACAGTAGAAAGTAGTGAATGTTTAATTTACCATGCTAGGCTATCTTTGGTGCTAGCCAGAGTAAAGCTGACGGAGACAGCGGAGGGACAATGTTACACTGTGATGAAATAAATGAACTAAATGTTCAGTCTCCTTGCTGGTTGTTCTGACACATTCAGAATCATTACCGCTTTTGCTGTTAGCATCATTGTTAACATGCGGCTCGCTTTGTACATGCGCTTGTAATATATATTTAAATAATTAAATTCATATCAGAAACGTGCAACGAGTAGTTGACTAATGGCTTGAAGTAACGACTACTAGTCGACTAGGAAAATCTTCACTGCAGGCTCACCAGTGTGGTCCAATACTGTACAATAAAGATGTGTCAGCAGCTGTACTCCTTGGGAACATGAAGGCTGACTGTTAGTGACCACCGCATTCGTCTTTATCAGCAGCTGACAGTCAGGAACAACCCAGATACCGAAGCCTTGGGGAGCCTTGGGGAGCCTTGAGGAGCCTTGAGGAGCCTTGAGAAGCCGGCCGCTGCCAGCGCTGGTTGTTTATCTCTGCTGCTGTCTGATGCTGCAAGTTGAAACAAGTTAACTGGAGGGAATTTGGCCTTAAATTCCAACACTAACTCAGTCATTCAGAGATTCACAGATGAGTTCTGGAGGAATCCTGCAGGTTAGAGCAGCTGGCTGGTTGCTGGTTTGAATCCCTAACACACTGGAAATGATTTGATTCCATCAGCAGCAACTGTTGACGTGTTCTCAAGCATATTTTAATGTTATTGGACTGATTATAGTGAATTGTTTACATTTCGTTGATTCATTCATTCATGTTTTACTAGAAATTACATTTAGTGCTTAAAGTGAACCTGTTTTCAGTTGTTACTGTAAAAAGACACTTATTTAGACTGACTTGTGAGTTCTGTGAAGTCTGTTACGCCACCTGGCAACACACCTTCAGCCTCAGCAACCACCGCGGCTGCTGTGTAACTGTGCTGATGTTTTATTGCAGATGTGGCACTGAAGCACACGTTTGTGCTTGCACGAAACGATCGCATCACCATAACTAGTTTAGTGCAAGTCAAAACAGTGAGCATGTCATTAACTCTGACAGACAAACCACACAAAAAAATCAATATAATATAGTTTTAATGCTTTCATCTTTTAGGACGATTGCTAATGATTATTTAAAAACTGTAAATGGAAACTAACCTAGAACTGGTGCATTCATTCACACTTAAATGTGTGTGTGTGTCTAGATGCTCACTTCCTGCTCAGTTCTTTGAGCACCTCTTGTTTGTCTTTCTCACAGACTGAATTTCTTGCCTTAAAGGTAGAAAGTAGAAACTGGCTTGAATGACAGTTGGTGCGTTCACGTGCACTCTGTATAAATCTGTATGCATGCAGCAGGCTTCTCTCCTACCCCCGACCTTATTTTGGAAGCATGTCTTGCTTATTGTGACCGTAGAAAAGTTGATTTACACGAGAATGTAGCTCAACAGTTTTGTTAATGTTTTTGGCGTCTTGGCTCTGACCTCCTCGCTCTCCACAGCAAACACCAAAACACAGCAAAACCGGCAGAGAGAGAGACAGAGAGAGATTGGAGAGTGATGACAGCAGACCTCTCCACCTGGACACTGACACTTACAGGTGGATGTTTGGGTGGTGGTGAGGCTGAGTAAAGCTGAGCAGCAGCTGCAGGGAGAGCTGCTGGGCTTCTTGATAGATTCAATAGACCACCAAATGGTAAGGCTACGTTGGAGAGTTTCTGCAGGGCATGTGAGGTGTGCATGTAGCAGGGAAACTTGAGCTGACTTGCCTAACTGGCTCACAGGCTTTGCTGTTGTTGCAATAGTAACTGTGTCTGTGTGTGTCGTCACTTGTGTCGCCTCATGTAAAGACTGGAGCCCGACTGGAGCTGGATATTTGCAAAAAATCAGACTTTTTCTCTACAGATTCAGATTCTCTCCTTTTCCCAAATATAAAATCCGTGTAACACTTCCCCTCTAACATGACGCTGTAGCTGTAACACATAATTTCTGAACTATTAGGGGACATGTTCACACACCATCATTGTTTTTAGGCTTGTGCATATTTAAATGATATTGTTCTAGACAGTTATGAGATTGCATTGTTAAATTGCTTAAACCTTTTTCTTACATTTTACCATCCTGTACTGTAATACAGTCCACATGGTTGGTGCTGTAGGGTTGATGGTGTTGTGTACAGATACAGACATTAAAAACAGAGCTTGTGCTGCACTCTCTGTCATCTGTTTGTCCACTCCAAAATCAAAACCAACCTGTCTAACTAACATTACACAGCTGCTAAAAGTTTGTAGTTAATAAGAGACAACGTCAGTCCTCGTTTTTGGAGCCATTTTCCTTTATCAAGCTTTAAACATACAATAAAGTTACTTTATCCATGTTTCAATATGAGATCCTGACAAAAAGTGCAGAACAAAACTTCTAAACACATTTTAAGTCAGTCTGTAATGTTAGAAAATGTTAAACGTTGTCAGCACCTCTGGTTTCACAGTAAAGGCCGACCGCTGCCTTTACATCAAGAGGCCTTTATTTTGAAATACATGCAGGAAGTGACGAGTGACAGCAGAAGCTGAACGCTTTAATTAAAGTTAGCACACTGCAGCAAATGAACGGAGCAGAGCAGAAAATACTGACCCGACCTACTTAATAAGGTCAGTACTGGGGCTGATGATGACCCAACAGATCATACTGGTGCATCCCATAAACAACATGAACTAACCTTTTAGATCAGGCTCCTTGAAAGACCTGCGACCGAGAAATGTGCTGAGCAGGAAGCTAAAAATCCTATTGGACGTGCCGATGTATCAGTCAGGGAGTAGTAGTAGTAGTAGTAGTAGTAGTAGTGTGGGTGGGTGGGTGGGTGTGTGTGTGTCATGACATCATGTGTAGACACATTCAAATTAAACCTGACAGATGTGTGTCTGTGGGACTGATGTGTCCTCAAAGCGTCTCTCTTCTCTCTGTGTGAGTGTGTGTCCAATATTTTGCAGTCCAAGTGTTTTTCATTAAGGTCACTGCAGTGACTACCACATTGTGATGTCCACTGTATTATTTAGAGGTTAAAGAGATGTGATGGTGTTGGGCACGGACACACACACACACACACACACACACACACACACACACACACACACTGCCAGTAACAGCAGTGTGTGTGCAGGCAGTAGTTGAGTCAGACTGCTGCTGTTTGCTCTCAGGATGAAAGCAGGACTGAGTAGCTCTTTGTTTCTCAACCACACTGTTTTAAATAGCACTTCCTGTGACTGCGTGACCCATGATGCAACGCTGCCTGTGCTGTTGATGCTCAGATGCAGCTGTGATTGAACGACCACGTTTTAGATCTGTTTACTGCTGCAGTGTTTAAGTCAGGTTTGTCTGAAGTTCACAGTCTGGTGAGATGTGGCCTTACAGTGCACACATACAAAGTACAGGATAAATACATTTCCATTCAGAACCAATAAGTCATTTATTCTGTTGGTCTATCAACAGCAAAAACACAAACACTCTCTGGTTCTCTCAAATGTTTCCTATCATGGTAACCTGAATATGTTTGTGTTTTGGTGTCTGAATCTAATATTAAAAAACACTCCTCCTGTTCCGTGGTTGTTGCCTCCAGAGGAAATGAACTCTTGCTCTGTTCTTTGCTCCGTTAACAAAACAAATGTGTTTTTAAGAGTTCGGCCTCACTAGAACAATGTGGAGTAATTGGCCTGACATTTCTTGGCCTTATTTGGCAGGACGTGATTTCACCAGTCCTGGTCTTGAGTGGCTGACCTCTGACTTCACTGACTTCTCCGAGTCTGACGACAGCCGCTGCTTTTTAGAGATTATGAAAAGGGCCGACTGATTTTGATTGTCAGTTAGTTTACTCTACATAACAATGAACAAGCTTCCTCTCCACACATTGAAACGCACTCAGTTTATTAGGTTCACCTAGCTAAAACATATGCAGCCTAGGCTTGACGCGGTAGTCGGTGTTACACTGTGTTCAGGTTACAAATTTTTTATTTTTACAGAAATAAAACCCATTTAGTTCATTTTCGTGTATCAGCACCCACGTTCATCAAATAAAAAAACTCTAATTTTTAAAATACTAAGCGTGTTATGAAAACTTAGTGGGACGACGGACGCAGCAGTTATAAAGTGAAAGTGTGTGTGCTCTGTACAGCAGCAGTCATCACGTTATGAGAGTATCGAGATCTGACCGACAAGACGATGGCGGAGGATTTAACGTTAAAGATCAAAGTAAGCACTCTGCAGATTTTGAGTGCCAGCGATTAATATCTTTCCTTGTAAAATGTCCGGTGTAATCAGTAACACCGGTGTTGTCACAAGTTTTTATTAACCGGTGGGAACATTTCCTCCCCGTGACATCCAACAGTCCTGCAGTAAATCCTGCCTCATGAAGGGTTTAACGTTCAGTTTGTGTTGATTCAACTGTAGGATCATTTTGGAGGATGTAGTTTGTGCTGCTGTTGAATCGTATTTTTGCCATTTTTGACAAAGCGACAGTGGTTTTGGACAAAGCAAAGGTCTGGTCTGATGGTTTGTTTGATGGTTTGAATAATGAAATATCATTTTTTGTCTATCTCTTCTTTCTTTACTTTAAAAAAGTCATGTTTTGAATGATCTCTTTGTGTAACATCACTGATGGTTTCTCTCTGCAGACCTGTCGAAGAACAGACTGACCGACGTCCCCTCAGAGGCCTGCCACCTGGTTGCCTTGGAGACGCTAAACCTGTATCACAACTGCATCAGGACCATCCCAGACAGCATCATCGGCCTGCAGTCGCTCACCTCCTTAAATCTCAGGTACTCACACACACACACACACACACACACACACACACTTGGTGTCACTGCTGCACCAGGGAGAACTTGTGATTTTAAGAGGCTGTTGCATTCTGGGTATGGATCAGCAGTGGTGTTACTTGTGAATCTAGGCTGTCCAACTCTGAAGTAGTACTTTCTAAATAGCCAGTACTTTACAGGTGATCTGTTAGTGGTCACAGACAGGAAACGTCTGTCTACTTTACTGCAGAAATCAGCCAGACGTCTGTTGAACACATAGAAAAATAAAACATATCTGTAGTATAACTGAGATCTGTACTGTAAGCTGACAGCAGACTGACCTGCATGTGTTCATTTCCAAACAGCTCCTGAAACACATTGATCTCATGCAATATAAACATACAGGATGTGTTCTCTAAATTAGCTTCGTTAATTCAAGGTAAAACATTCACAGTAACAATCCAACACAGATCCAGTTAAGAGCAGTTTCAGACACACACCAAGCCAAAAACAGCGACATGTCAACAACAAGAGCACATCCAATCTCAAGGCCCAAACGCACTGAGAGCTCCTGTGGCGCTCTGCAGGCATCATATTTGAAATGCCGACTCCACAGAACCAGCAGTGTTTTGGGAAAAGGTCACTATTTATTTATTTAAAATGTTTGTATATTACAGATACCCCTATTACATTTCTATCTGAGTAACGTTTTATAAAATGTCAGCATCACAGAACATGTGTGTGTGTGTGTGTGTGTGTGTGTGTGTGTGTGTGGCTGCTGTCAGATCTGAGCAGCATCACACTGACTCAGAGTGACGAAGCAAAAACAAAATGGAGTCGTGCTCCTTTAATGTGAGCAGACTGTGTTTTGTGTGTCGGCTTAACGGTCACAGCGTCCACTGATCTGCTGTCCGAGCCTCTGTACAACTGTGTGAGTCACTGCAGGTGTGTGTGTGTGTGTGTGTGTGTGTGTATCTGTGTGTGTTGTACCATCGATGCTGCAGGGTGAACTGCAAAGCTTGCCAAGTGTCACATGCAAACCTCTCTCTCTCTCACACTCACTCTCACACTCACTCTCACACTCACTCTCACACTCACACTCACACACTCACACTCACTCTCACACTCACACTCACACTCACTCTCACACTCACACACTCACACTCACTCTCACACACTCACACTCACTCTCACACTCACACTCACACTCACTCTCACACTCACACACTCACACACTCACACTCTCTCACACTCACACTCTCACACACTCACACTCACACTCACTCTCACTCACACACTCACACTCACTCTCACACTCACACTCTCACACTCACACTCACACACTCACACTCACACACTATGTTTCCAGTCATGGTGCTATCACTGAGTAAATGAATAATTTAATGAATGATCAGTTTAATTAGGATTTTAAATGCTGATCTGATAGGAAGATAATCAGAGCGCATGAAACACACACACTGTGTGTGTGTGTGTGTGTGTGTGTGTGTGTGTGTGTGTGTGTGTGTGTGTGTGAAGGAAGCTCTGCCTTCCTCTCCAGGAATAATGCAGCGTTATTTTTAGTATCTTTTAAAGTCAAACAGCTCATTGATTCATATCTGAAACAGAAGTTTGATCATTTTGATTCATTTGACTTGTGTTCAAATTGTACTTTGTAATTTAAAATTAATCTTGATTCATGATTTGGATTTTGGTTGTTTGAAATTTGAAACGGTATTTTCAGTTTTTTTTATTTGTTCAAGTTGAGATGATTCAGTTTGTGAATCACAGCATTACATTATATATGAAGCTGAACATTGTAAACATTATACAGCACATGCTAAATAACATGTTAGCATGCTAATGTTAGCTGTGCCTCGGTAGAGCCTCATGGAGCTGCGAGCATGGCTGCAGACTCTTCGTCTTGTTTTCTTCTTCATTGTCTCCTGAAACATAAAATCAGCCCAGGAAGAAGCAGAAATGCTATTTTAAGTTTGTGTAGTTCAAAATACAGCAGTTTCATCAAATATAATGTGGCTACTGTGTGTGTGTGTGTGTGTGTGTGTGTGTGTGTAATGTGTATTATATGTGCTTGTGTCTCTGTTTAGCTGGTCAGATTAAAGACGCTGTTTGGTTTGATTTATTTACACAGACGAACACTCAAAGTGTGTTAGGATTTAAGAGACAAATCAGAAAAGAGACATTAAAGTGATTTTTCACTCAAGAGGAGCCACTCTGAATTATAACATATCAATTTATTATCATCAAGCATTTAGTGACGCTGGCGTTTCATCATACCAGCCAATGAGTGAGCCAGGACAAAGAGCTTTTGACCAATTACATAGCCCTCACCCCAAAAGGAGAAGTGACAAAGTCTATTGTTGTTTACCCCCCACCACCACCACCACACACACACACCTCTGGTGGCTGCATCAGTGTAAAGTTCAGACTTCACTCAGAGCAGAAGTGCGGAGCTGGTAGAGGAAGCACCAGGCGAGAGGTGTTTATATGCAGCCCAGATGATGAGTCAACAGGAAAAAGGTTCCTTTAGTTTAGACGTTTGACAAACTCACATTAAATACAGTACATGTCACTTATCCTGCACATGTGCAGCATCAGTACTGAAAGTATTTCTGTCATTGTTACACAGTAGAAGAAAACCAGAAATCAACTGCCTCTCCATCAGTCAGCTGCACATCAGACCGAACTTTGAAACGTCAGAGCAAAAATCAGAAATCTGGCAGATCCAGATGCTGGTTTGCTCCGGGTACGGCAGCTGTCAAGTGAGTTAGTTAGAGGCTTCTCAGTTCGCACTGTGGAATAATATTAATAATAATAATAATAATCTTTATTTACAGAGCACTTTTCCAAATCCACGTTACAAAGTGCTTCACAAAGACAGCAAAATAAAACGGGCAAGTCATAAAATTAAGAAAACAGATACCAATACAAAATAAAAACATTTTAAAGGAAATAAGACAGTTCAAAGAAAAATTTAAATCAGGGAAGGCTCTCCGATAAAAGTATGTTTTAAGAAGGGATTTGAAGCGCTCTGTCCCCTTTAGTTTTCAGCCGGGCCTCTGGAACAGACAAAAGCCCTCTGCCTGGGATCTCAAAGTACGTACTGGTGCGTATGGTGTAGCTGTGCTATGTAAACAAAAAATATAACCTCAGTGTCTTGGATTGGACGCAAAAAACAAAAACGGATAAACTGTGTCGTTTATATTAAAATACATCCGTGTGTGTGTGTGTGTGTGTGTGTGTGTGTGTGTGTGTATTTATATATATATATTTATATATATATATAAATACACACACACACACACTGCAGTATTGATGCCTACTGACAGGACATGTTTGGTGTGAGCTTCCTGTAGCTACATGTGGAGCTGTCCCTCTGTGTTGCTGCTAGAATCAGTCTGAAATATGATATTTAATATAATTTTTATTTAATAAAATTATATTTATATATAATATAATATTTATGTGTGTGTTTGCATGTTAACCCCTTCAAGCTGGCTCGTTCCATGTGCTGATTTTGATTTTGATTTATTTGGAATTTAACATATCAAGTGCGTGTGTGTTACACCATTTATGTGTGGAGATCTGATTTCTTTATAAACACATGCACACACACACACACACACACACACACACAGCAGGAAAAGGGAAGTGTTGATGTGAGATCTCATGTTGTTTTTTCTGTTGTCTATGTGGAACAGAACTACCAGCAGTAAACACTTTAGTGTGAAATCACATTATAGATCACATTTATTCTGTCATGCATTCACTGTTCACGTCTCTCCATTTAATTTTAATGCTGCGGTGGAAGAATTGGTATTAAAATATTCATATATTCTTCAGAACGGCTCTGCTCTCTCATTCATTTTGTTCCTAATATCTCTGAAACAGTCGATAGAAATGATCGTCTGTTAGAATTTGTTGTCTGGGTTAATTGGTTAGTATTTTTACACTTAAAGAAGGATATCAACACTGACAGTTTAAAAACACCAATGTAAATGAGTCACAGTTCAAGAAGTGTCTTTTAAATGGTTTGTTTTATTATATTTTATGTGTATATTCTCTGTTATATGAGTGAGTGAGGGTCCTGTTTGTGTTGCAGTCGGAACCAGCTGGGCTCCCTGCCGGCCTGTCTGTGTGGTTTACCTCTGAGAGTCCTCAACGCCAGCAACAACAAGCTGGTGAGCCTGCCAGAGACCATCGGACAGCTGCACAGCCTCATGGAGCTGGTGAGACTCTCTATACTGTCTGTCACTGTGTCACTGCGTGCGTGGGTGGGTGTGTGTGTGTGATAGAGCTGTGTCGTCACACTCAGGGGTTAGCAATAACCAGAGGTGTGGACTTGAGTCACATGACTTGGACGTGAGTCACAAATTTGATGACTTTAGACTCGACTTGACAAAATCACAGAAGACTTGCAGCTCGACTTGGACTTTAACACCAGTGACTCGTGACTTCACTTGGACTTAAGCCTTTTGACTTGAAAATACTTGATACTAAAGATGTCGGATAAATGTAATAGAGTAAGTAAGAAGTACAATATTTTCCTCTGAGATATTGTGGAGTAGAAGTAGAAAGTAGCTTAAAATGGAAATACTCATGAAGTACAAGTACACCAAAATTGCAGTACTTAAGTATAGTACTTGAGTAAATGACTGATTACTTGTATTTTTATGTTTAAGGGCTTTTTTACAAAAAGAAACAAGCAAATATTTGCACTGAAATTAGTATTTTACGATCTCGTTTCCACCTGGATCTGTGAATTAGTGGTATTTTTAATCCATTTTTAAAGATTATTTGTAGGAGTTTTTTGTTTTGTTTTTTAAATGCAAACTGAGAATAATGAACCCTGAATATCATATTTTCCCTAGAGTCCTATTTGAAATAAAGGTCTGGTGAAATAAAGGTCTGGTGTAAAGTTTAATGTAATGCATCCAGAAGCTTCAATAGCTGTGATCATTGTTTGTGTTTTGCCCTCTGCAGGACATCAGCTGCAACGAGATCACGGCTCTTCCTCGACACATTGGCAGACTCAAAGCTTTGCGAGAACTAAATGTTCGCCGAAACCTTCTCTGCGTCCTGCCAGAAGGTGAGTTGTCCATGTTTCTCTGGGTTAAATTCAGCCCAAATGATCCTTTTTATGTCTCAAACATCATCCAGTATCTTGTCTAACTGGGTGATTTTGGACAGCACAGACGGTTCTTAATATGCCCTAAAGGTTTGGCAACATTAGACAGTGCTATTACTTGTATTGATTGTTATTGAAAAGTCAAGTGTGGGCAGCATCTGATTTGCAATTAAACATAGAAATGGAACAATCTCTTCTATGTACAAAGTGGGGAGGTGCCTTTGAGACCACAGAGTCCTCTGTATGCACTGCCACACCCATCGCAGTCCCCAGAAATATACTTAACCCTCAGTGTGACCGGAGAACAACCTCCAGTCCCCAAAGGTCTGAAATGAGTCAGTGACACAGAGACACCACCCAGTCTGACTGACTGTCTGTCTGTCTGCCTGCTGAGAGAGAGGCAGGCTTGTGATTGGAGGGTTGCCAGTTAAAATCACCAGACCAACAGGAAAAGGTTTGTTTTTGGGAGTTATATGAGGTGTTCTCCCTGGTTTCAGTATGTGATACCAAGATGTGTTGACATTCTAACATAATGAGAATTTTTAATCTCTAACTCCTCTGAACTGGCTATTAGATCAGGGCTGCGACCTCTATTTTCATCGATTGATCTGCCGATTAGTTTGTCTACAAAATGTCAGTAGAATGACTGATCAGGTAGAACGTTTGCTGTGATGGTGGCAGATAACTAAAAGGGGACAAACCAAAGTCTTTAGGAATCAGCCTAACAAATGTGTTTACCACATTACATGCTAATCTGCCCAGGAGTTGGAGAGATGTCTTGTTGAAGATTTGGCAGCAAAGTAAATTCATGCAGAGTTCATCTGTGGTGAACTTACGCCGCTGGCCATTAAAGTCTTGACTTTACTGATCATGATTTAACCCTGCTCTGTTGATTGAGAATAGAAATGCCAGTGGAGCTTCCCTCTTTATATCCATTTAGCCTCTAACAAAACTCGCCACAACCAACGGTAGCTGCAAGTCGTCACCAAGCTTCTTAGCATCATCTAGTTCATGAGGAAGGATTTCTCTGTACCACTTTCAGGTGTGACCAGGCAATAACAGAATAATACTCAATTGCATCTGTCAGGTGTTGTACCTGTCAGCTTCGAGGTGGGACTGCACTGTGTATCAGGTCAGTGCTTGAAAAACAAAACACCTGCTCAGTCCATTTTTTCTTTTGGATGAATACAGGTTAAAATAAAGAGTCTACACTGTTGAGTTGTTTTTTTCAGTTTTCTCTTGAACCTGGGTGATGAACAGCGAGTATTTTCCAGAACCTCGCTCCACCTTCTTGTGATCTTCACTCCTTCACATTTTTCTGGAGCTACAGCTGTGTTTTTCTGAGGAGTCATGAAGCCTCCTGAGCCTCCTGATGTTCGCTGAAGAGAACTTTTTAGATTTTTTTAACAATCAGATAATAGTCTCGGGTCACACATGTGCTGACTCTGATATTCATCTTTCCTGATGAAACTTGACTTACAATACTTTGTACTCCTAAATGTAAAACCTAAACAGTGCACAGATCTTAGGATCTTTTTGATGCCTGTAAAAGAGGCCGGAGCATTAAAACTGTTTCTTAGTTGTTGTGATTCTTCCAACCTGGTGGTGGGTCTTTAATAAACAGGCTGGGGGACATGGAGTCAGGCCTGTTGATAGTCGATTTGAATGATCTGAATGATGAACGACCGCAGACTGATGATTCATTCGGCTCCGTCCCTGCGCCTCATCTCGTCCAGGCTGTTTGGATTGATTGCTGTATTTTCCTAACTTGACACATGCTTGTCCCTCACTATTATGGCCATCTCCCGGGTTGATTGATGAGCTTTGATCTGGCCCAGCTGCTTGATGCCACAGCGACAGGGAGGCTTGGACTGAGCAGACTGGACGGCAGCCTGACAAAGGGAGGGATGTTGTTTTTGATTTAATGTCTGTTGAACTTGCGCAGACTTCACTGCTGCTCTGCAGAGCCCCTGGGATAAGACCACCGTGACAGTTTTAGTACTTTTTTAAAGGTTGGCCAAGCTCAGGGTGGCAGGAGTCTAATGTTAGAGAGTCAAACTCAAATCTGCAGACCTGATGGAAACTCAGAGCCAGAAACATCACCATGGCAACAAAGATGCTTTGGTTACAACAATGGTAGCACAAAACATGCAATAATAACAAGAATTACAAGCAATACAGAGCTGGTTGCTCTCTTTTTCACACAAAGCAATCAAACTTGCATCCTTCCAGTGAGGCTGCAGGAATCTTCTAATAGTTGACCATTTTTGATGTTTGAAAAGAGCTTGGTAGTAGATTCTTTTTAACAACAACTGATATATATATTGAGGTTTCTGTGACGCAGTAGCTATACTGTACCCTGCCCCAATATTAATAACCTGCTCTGTAAACCTAACCGACTCGCTTACAACCACATAAAGCTAATTTCCACGAGGTACGTCCATACATTCTTTGCTGGTGCTGAGTAGCAATTACCTGCCCTGAGGCACAAAAATATTCCGGCACACCGCCGACTCAGTTCTTTTACTCTTTGTGAACATGACAAGTCGTGTCGGTGACTCAATGTTTACAACAAAATCTGTGAGGTGTGATGAATTATCACTGCCTCAGAAACAGCACAGAAATGTGTGTTTCGTAGTGTTCAGACACACAAGTCTTACACTATATTTGGAAATGCTGTTATTAGCCGACAGGTCCAAAATGCACAGCTGCATCACCTGAAAGCCCCTCAGTGCTACATTTTATGCACAGAACATGAAGGTAACCAGTTTTAAACTAAATTGATAATTTAAAAAAATGTTTTAATATTTTTTGGCCACACTAGCTGCAAGGCTCTAGGAATAACCGTGTTGGTTAATTAAAGAAAAACAACAAATAAATATTAGAAAATACAAATATTAGATGTATTGGCACAAATGGAAGTGGGAAATGTCAAACCTTAAAGTGTGGCTGTCGAACTGCACAATCTGGCATATTTTATTGCTTTTATACTGTGATTGGTGCCAAGTGCGGTCTAAAACAGTGGTGTATATGGTGTATAGAAAGTGTTGAGTCATACTTCTAGTGTAGAAGTATGACCTACATTTCTTGAAGGCAACATGACTGAGGAAGGTCCTCAGCCTTCTTTGTTATGCTGTCACTCATGATTTCCCGCCCCTCTCAGTTGATGCCACGCCCCCCACGCCAGACCACGGCCAAAAATCTGAAACTGAAAAAATATGATCTGAAAGTGAAAAAAAGATCTGAAACCGAAAAAATGAGATTTGAAACTGTAAAAAAAAAAAAAAAGACCTTAAATATCAAAATATTTATAAAAGTGAAAAATGAAAATAAATAATTTATTCAAAAGAATTCCAGAATTGAATCAAAATTATATTTAAACTGAAAAAACTTTCCTACACTTATTTTATTTTGAATACATTGTTGTATTTTTCAAAGTTCAAGATCAAAACTTAACTTTCAGTTTCAGATTTTAGGTTTTCAATTACAATTTTTTTTTTTTCAAATGATCAAAACTGTTGACCCAGATTTAGCCCCATACACACCCAGCAAAGAGGAGTTTATTTATCGAGTGACTGAAACAACCAGGAATGAAAACCACAATGTGTTTCACATCGAAGATTAAAGGAATACTACACAGAAGTTATTTTCATTATTGATTAATCTCCCTATTATTTTCATCATTTAGTCTTGCCCATTACAGTTTCCCAGAGCCAAAAGTGACATCTTCAAATCTTTTTTTTTTTTTGAACGAACACTTCAAAACTAAAAACATATTTCATTTAGAAAATCAGTAAATTGTCTCATTTGATAAGCTGGAAAAATGTGTGTTGATTAATTTTTGGACTAATCAATTAATCAGCTAATCAAGTTAGCACTATTTTTGGATATCAGTAGGGTTACAAAGGGTCGGTAAATTTCCAGAAAATTTCAGTACACTTTCTAAGGGAAGTTAAGCTCGGGAATTTTGGGGGGTTGTGGTCAGGTCTCTGTCTCTGCTGCATTCTGGGTGTTAACAGGTGAAGTCAGGTGATCTCTGCTGAGCGAGTCAGCAGCTCTGCAGTGAACCATCCCCACGCTGAATCATTCAATGTCTGACCATTGAATTTAAAATTGAATTTCATTGTCTAACCCGTTGAAACGGATGCAGTCTGCTTCCGTTCTCAGTCATAACCCACAGACGTGATACAGTGAAGCTTTCCTAAAGTGAATATCTCAGAGTTTTGGTCCATAAATCTAAATGTGTGGTTATTCCTACTAGTACAGCCTGATGTGCTGAAGATGCTCTGTTTCTGAGAAAGGAGCAGTTTTCCACAAAGTTTTTCATGGAATCTTTCAAACGTCTCTCCAGAATCACGTGGTTAACCTCACAGACACGACTCATGGTCAAAACATGTAAAACAAAAAGCTGCATTAGCTACATTTTCAGCTAACAGCATGCGTGTTCAATGTGACTCATTTAGGGAAGTCAAACTTAAACCACCTGCTCTCCTGGTAACTAGTTGGTTGAGTTTTACAGCCTTCAGTGCATTTTTGATGTTAACTATTAGCAGGCTGCGTTCACCTTGAACATTAAACAGTCTCTCTCTTTAGTTAAATTACAGCTCAGAGACTCCAGTTGAGCTCAATTAAAAGAGTCGTTTATTTCCAGGTATTTTAACTCTAATGAGGAATAAAGTTCAAATGAAGAGAAACAGCGAGACGCTCGTCTGCAAGCGATTACAAACCTCTGAAAATAACAACAGCTGCATTGTTCTGTGTGATGGGAAACATGTCGGCGGTTTGAGCCATGTGAATAGTGTGTGTGTGTGTGTGTGCAGTCCACTCAGCAACAGGATTTGAACTCTTACTGGACAGACTAGCTTGTATTTGTTTTATTTCAGTTAATTTTAGCTCAGAATTGCAGGCTGAACTGCACTTCATAAAAACTTTTACTTCTCTAAAAGAGTCGCTATAAACAGACTGAAGAAACCTGTTAGCCGAGCAGCTTTAAGGCTACAAACAACCCACTTGTACACTCAAAGAGAATATCTGCTGTTGTGGATACATAATGTGAAGCGTCACATCCTCGAATATAATACAACCCTCACTTTATCACGGTTAATTAACTCAAACAATGTGTGTCAACCTAATCTAAAAATCTAAAAAGAAGAAGCTAACCAAAGGTGTTTAACTAACTGATGTGTGTGTGTGTGTGTGTGTTCTTCCTGCAGACCTGGCTGACCTTCCTCTGGTGAAGTTTGACTTCTCCTGTAACAAAGTGTCGACCATCCCGGTGTGTTACAGGAAGATGAAACAGCTCCAGTCGCTCCAGTTAGAAAACAACCCACTGCAGAGCCCACCTGCACAGGTATGCGTGCGCACGCACACACACACACACACACACACACACACACTGAACCACACATATTGTATTGACCTCATGCAGCCCACCCTTTTCTTTGTTTGTTCCATGTCCTGTTTTGTCTCTTAGCTCCGGTTGCTGTTGCTGATTGTAAACACAAGTCAAAAGTCTCTGTCCTGATTGGTTCACACAGCCTGATAAACATTTATCAAACCTGGAAACACACGTCCACATTAATGAGGAGGTCATGTGACCTGACATCACCACATCCACCACAGAAATCAGATTAAATAGACCTTCAGCCCAAAGTTATTTTCTGTGTTAATTAGCTTACAACTAGCTCACCTAGCTCACTGTGTGTTGCAGCAGTTTGATGTTTAACTTCTCAGTACGATGATGCAGGTTATTAAGTCATTTACTTTATTTACAGCTGGTATGAAACTGTGTGTACAGACCTGCATCATCTCAGAGGCTGAAGGACAAAGGACACTCCAGGGGTGTTCAGCAGCAGAGTAAAGAGAAAGTTTCTGTTCATCTGAATCTGTCTTTTCCTTTTCAGATCTGCATAAAGGGCAAAGTTCACATATTCAAGTATCTGAGCATTGAGGCGTGTCGCAGTGAGAAGATGCCCGACTCTCTCTACCTGCCTGTCATTGAGCGACTCAGCCTATCACGGCCCACCACCGGCAGGTCAGTTACTATGGCAGCTTTAAATATCACCTAATGGGAAGACGCCATCTTCTCCCTCTCTGCATCAGTGCTGCAGTGGTTACCGTGAGGGAAAATCATCTGTTTTTATCTGTTTTTTATACTTGGATCACAGCAATTGTTAAACCAGTAAAACTTAATGGGAACTCTGTAGAGTACAGCTCTGGCACATAGAAGACTAATTGCCTCATCAATCTTTGAGCCTTCTGGCAAATGAAACCAAGAGCACTGTTTCAATTTTCCAAACAGCCGCTCTCGAGCAGCTGCAGAGTAAACACACACTCAAATGATTTTAGTCATTTTCACATGTTGATGAGCAAATCTTTATTTCACTTCAGGTGTCTGAGAAGCTTGAGTGATGATTCTCTGTAGCTAAAATATTTCCTGAAATAGAGTACAAACTCCACCAGTAGAGATCCAGTTTTCTGCAGACGATGTAGGTTGACTGTCACACTATTTCTTGGCTGGGACCAGTAACTTCCTGGAGTCTCTGCTGGTGCTCAGAGCCAAGAAGTTGGCTCCCCTGTAATACTGCGAATTGTCGTCATTACACTTCAGTTTGTGTACGGATTAAACAAACCAGATATAACGTGTTAATCAGTGAACTTTAGAGGAGGAATTTGTTACTTTTGGACAGAGCCAGGCTAGCTGTTTCCCCCTGTTTCCAGTCTTTATGCTAAGCTGGGTTTAATTTGTAGCGTCTTAAAACATGAGTGACGATAGTGATAGTGAGTTACTTGCTACAGTTGCATTTCTAGTATTGATGAAATGACGAAAACGTTAAAAAACAACAAAAAAAAAACAAGCGGGTCGAGATGACCAGCTGACTTCACTACAAGCTGATTGGCTGTTGAAACAGGTAACGTGCCTTTTGTTCTAAAACCAGCCACCGGCATCTTGACAAGCTGAGTCTCAGGCGATGCCATAAGTCGGCTTGAGCCGAGCTGAGACGGGTCAGATCACACCACTGTAACTTTTCCCAAAAGTCAACTACGATTCCCAAGGTGCATTTCAGTGAGAAACATCCAGTCGTGGAGCTTCATATTCCCTTTTGTGAGCCGCTAAAGATGAGCTGGAGCTAAATAGAAAACATTCAGGAGTTTGATGATTTCAGCAACTTTGGCGACGTGTTTTGTTTCTTTAACTGGCTTCCTCTCCATGGCAACAGTGGCTGAGGTTAATGGGTATCGTAGTATTTAGAACCTAAAACTGACCAAAATAATGCGAAATCCAAACAACCATTCCAGGAAATGTGATGATTCAGTTCAGTTCAGCAGTGTTACAGGAAATAGTCTCTAACTTGAGAAGTTGTAGCCTGTGAAAAGTTTTTGTTAACTTGCCAACTAGCTACAAATCCTGACACAATGTAAAATCAAAACCTCCATCTGTCGCAGTGGGGCCATAATCAGATCCTGGCTGAAAATAATCCGAAATGTACCATCTTTGTTCCAAACTTTTGGGACTTCCATGTCATTTGCTTATAAATCCTGTCAGCTCTTCTTAGCTGCGGACCTCCAACATGGCTGCCAGAAGCGTGTTACATCACCCCGAGGCCGTTTATTTAGTTTGGTTTTAATGACAGTACTGTGTGTGGAGGGATGGTGTCTGTCTCTGCTGGATCAGAGCGGCGGTCTGTGATCTCAGCTTCCTCGGGTTCTCAGACTGGAGCCAAATCCTCCATTAGTCTGCTGAAACTGATCCGTCCTCTGACTCCCTGCTGTCTGTCGGCCATCACAGAAGTTCACTGCAAAGTTCAAAAATCCTAAATCCAGACTGGATGAGATATTATGTATGATTGCTGGATGGAGGAAGATACAGACAATGGAAGGACTGAGGAGCAGATAAAGGAATGAAAGAAAGAAACAAAGGAAGAAATGTTGGCGTCATGATCAGAGGAATGAAGGAGTGAATCCAGCTCAGAGTAAGAGATGGAGGAAAGTACCTTTAAAGAAACATGTAGGGGCATCAATGACGTGACAAAGGAGCAGTTGTAAAAGTGGGAGAATGATGGAAGAAATGCACAAACAGTAGAATAGACAGAGGAAAGACGGAACAAATGAATGGACGGAGAAGGAAACAAAGGAGGAAATGAACAAACAAACAAAGGAGGAACAAACCAGTAACGAATACACACGTGCTGGAATTCAAACGGACAATAATAAACTAAGAAATGAACAATTGAAGGGAACAAGCAAAGGAGTAAAGGAAGTAAGAGATGTGCAAAGAAAAGAACATGAAGGGAAAAGAAAGGAAGAACAAGTGAAAGTGATTGAATAAAGCAGGCTGTTGAGTGAGAGGAGAAAACAAGGAACTGAGGATACAAAGAATGAGGGAAGAAAGGAGTTCTGACAACAGGCATTTTCAAAAATGACATAAGAGAGGAAGAAAGAAAGGATGAGATGAAACAAGTGGAGGACAGAAGGAAGGAGGGAGCACACTAAAGGAAATGAACAGAGGAGAAACTGAGCCTGTAATGTCCGCCCACATAAAACACTCCCAACACGTGGGCAGGAGAAAGGGTTCCTATTCTCTTGGAGAACACACACACACACACACACACACACAGACTTCCTTTATCCTTTCTTTCTCTTATTGTCCTCAAATTTGTCTTCCGTCTCTCTCCATTATCCTCCGTCTTTCTATGTGGTTTTATGTTTTTCTCTCTTTCTCTCCTTATCTTCTCTCTCTCTCTCTCTCTGGCTCCATCCACACTAATACGTTTTTGTTTTAAAACGAAACTGATCTCCGTCCACACGAGCGTTTTATCACTGTTTCACACTACACGCCTGGAGACGCATATCAAATGACCATTCACGTTTGTTTTCCTCTGGGAACGGGTCACGTGATGGGAGCGTGACGAATCAGGGAAGGACACGTCGTGGCTGATAAGACCCAATCAGGAAGTGAACGTGGGTGTCTGCGTCATCATTTTGAAACGTCTCTGTTTCCGTCCGTCCTCACTAAAACACAATCTGGAGTTTTCAAACTAAAACGGGGTCAGCAGCGTTTTAAACAGTCTCAGTTTTAGGGGTTATAAAACGCAGCAGCAGTGTGGACGCCAGGAGTGAACGTAGCAGAAGTTGTTTTAAAACAGAAAGGTGTCAGTGTGGATGGAGCCTCTGTCTCTCTCTCTCTTCCTTTTTGCTTGTTTATCTCTACTTGCCTCCTTTTTTCTTACCGTCTTTATTCCTCTTTTATTTTTTGAAGAGTTCTTGTGTCTCTTGATTATTTCCTGTTGAAACGTTGTTTTTCTTTCTCTAAAACTGTCTTACTCTCTCTCTCTACCAGTTTGTTTCTCTTCCTCTGTAAGTAGACTTTGTTTAGATGACGTTTGACGTGTGATGCCAAGCGACTGTTTTACGTAACAGATCTTCTTTGAAAGATGAATAAAATGTTGGGGTGTAGTCGCTCTCTGTCTCTCTCTCCTCTCACTCCAGAGGAAGCTGAGAATTCACTAATGCTATTTTTAAAACTCCATTAACACAAAGACGTTATAAGAAAAAACAGTTTACCTCCGACCAGGAAGCAGCTGCCCCCGCCAAAATAAAACAACACAAGAGTCTGAGTCAGAGCATTACATTTTTATTATTTGGCATTTACATGATGATTATCAGTGTACAATAAGATTTGTGTTTTAAATCACTAACATCAGAATCAGGTTTATTTATTTACCTATCAGGTTACAAGGAATCTGCTTTGGTATATTGGTAATATGAAGAAAGATAAAACATGTACTGCAAGTTAAAAAGCATAAATATAAAATAGAAAACTGAGAATAAGATGTGAAAAGTTATTATTAAAATAATATAAAAAATGTACAATATGACCCTCACTGGTCATAGAAGAGACCTGAATGTGAGTTTAATATGAAGCAGCTCTGTGACTGAAATGCAGAATAAATGATCCAGCAGAGGAATATTGTTCACAGGAGGTTAATTTAGTCCTTGTGTGTGTGTGTGTGTGTGTGTGCGTGCGTGCGTGCGTGCGTGCGTGCGTGCGTGCAGTTACAGCACACGTTATTGTTCAGTTGCTTAGAGACTGCCACTGGGCTGCGTTCACACTGCAGCTGAAAGTTCTTGGGCGATGTAAACGACAGAAACACCAATCCCAGCGGAAAATTTCCTTAAAATAAGAGACTTCAGTAAACTGTGGATATGTTACATTACATCACAGAAACAAAAGGTATTTCTAACCAGCTGTTGTGGATAAACGAGGTAACAAGATGTCGGTGGTGTGACGATACTTTGGCTACTTAAAGTCCTGTTTGGCCACTAAGTGGATGAGACAGTGGTCGGTTAGCCAACAAAGACTGGAAACACGACAAACTAACTTTATCACCTAAAGTCTCATCATTCAGTCCAGCACACAGGCACTGATGTCAGCGGTTCACTCTGAGGTTTCTAAGGATTCAGACTGACAGGACTCAAGATCTTTGTTTATTTTTCTGTAATTTATAATTTTAAAGAGATTTTATGTTTATAGCTCGAACATTCAGTTTTCAGTTTTTGAATGTGCTACTTTGGAAATTTTAAGCTTAAGGGAATCTTTAGGCTCAGCGAAATAGTGACTTCATTTACTGATGTGTGGATATTGACTGATATAAAAACAAATGATTGTGATAAAAAGCCAGCTCTAGACTAAGTTGACATGACATCCTAAATCTGATACATATCTGAATTAAGTTCTGAACACACACAGAAACCATTTGGGGGATTATTTTCAGATGAGAGTCAGATGAGAAGATGGATTTCAGTTTCATCTCTGTGCGTCCAGAACAGGACGTGTTTAGCCTAGCTTAGCACAAAGACTGGAAGCAGGGGGAAACTGCTAGCCTAGCTATGTCAAAAGAAGCTAAATACGTGAATAAAAGAATAACTTTGATTCCTCTATAGTCAAGTTTCCATCCAACTGTAGCACCAATTTTAGAATTTCCAGAAAATCGACGAAAGTAAATGTGAATATTAGTTCATTGGTTGATGGAGGTAAACAGCTGGTGGAGCTAATTCTCAGTCGCTGCCGTTAAACCACCACAGAAGAAGAAGACACAGCGAGATGACGTCATTCAAAGAGCTCCAGTCAAAGCTCCAACAATGGAAAACCATGTGGAGAACATGACGGAGATACAAGCTTTCTGTTAGCTTCATGTGTTAATGTGAGGAAGGTTACAGTCTCCTCATCGCTTCACGGACGCCAGCATTTATTCATGAAGTCTGGTTCTGTTTGTCTCGATAACTTTTCCACCTCAGCCAAGAGGAAAAACTTTTTGAGATATTTTGAGTTTATACTCCGGCTGTTTTATGAGCAAATTTAAAATGAACGAACAGGTGGATAGAAAGGCACTGTATGTCTTCTGTGTGTGTTTTGTTCTTTGTTAGCACCTGCCGGTCGGTTCAGAGAGATGAGCTGCTGTTAGTCGCACTGCAAATCCTAATGTGAACTGTCAGCAATTAAAAATGTGAGCAGGAAATCAGGATTTACAGAGCAGTGTGAACACAGCCTGACAGAGAGAGAGAGGCTGGGCTCTCTCTCTCTCTCTCTCTCTCTCTCTCTCTCTCTCTGTTTCACTGTGGCTCACTTGCTCTGTAGCTCGCCCACACACACACACACCCCTCCTGTGTGTATGTGTCAGGTGTGTGACCTGTGCTGTGTGTGTGCAGTGTGGAGGACATGGAGCAGCAGAAGAAGCAGGACAGCGATTCAGGAGTCGGCAGCGACAACGGAGACAAGAGGCTGTCTGCTACTGAGGTACTGACTGTGTGTGTGTGTGTGTCTTTGCACCTTTGTGTAATTGTCTCTATATACTGTGTGTGTGTGTGAGCGTGTACTTCATGTTCTTGTAGCTGTGTTTTTATGTGCATGTATGTGTGTCAGCGATATAATCTGATATTTCTCAGCTGATTTTTGATGTTCAGTGTTTCAGATGTAGAAAATCTTCTCTTGTTTTCTCGTCAGTTTTCTTTCTGTCTGTGTTCTTTTATATGTAGTAAATCTTTATTTCTGCACAGAAGACTCCACCTCGTCAGTGCAGCGACATTAAAGCTGAATTATTTTAGAGGTCACTGCGTTATAACACCGTTATCTGCAAAGGAAAACTTGTTCTTTAAATTCTTTCATTTCTCTATGGTCTTCTGCACTGTCTGCATGTGTTTGAGTCATTTATTTGTAAAAGCTACTGATTTTATTATCAGCAAACTCTGTCATTTAAATCAACATACTGTAAATCTGTAAATCAATGATTAATCATGTTGTTATTGAACAGGAGGTTTTATACTGCAGTTATTAGAGAGTTTTAAAAAATCAGATGGTGATTTATTGGCTGATTTTTTTAAAACACATCTTATTAGAGCTGCAACAATCAATTAGCTGATAAACATCAAATTAGTCTGCAACTATTTTGACTATCGATTAATTGTCTTTTTTCAAGCAAAACTCCAAATATTTTCTGGTTCTAACTGCTCAGGTGTGAGGATTTGATGAAACTGGATATCTTTTGGATTTGGACTGTTATTCAAATAAAACAAGCAATTTGATTACATCTCTCTGTGTTGAGGGAAATTATAGAAGGTATTTTTTTGTTTCTTTCTGACAGTTTATAGACATAACGATCGAGAAATGAACCTGCTGATTATTTGATAATGAAAATAATCTTAAATTGCAGTCCTACGTTACATATGTAAAAAGCACAATGTTTTACAGCTGAATAACTTTTATTATCAAAGATGGCAGCAACATTATTTAGAAGACAACAGTTTGAAAAGTAAACTTCACATCGAGTCAAACAGAAGATCTGGAAGCTCTGATTGTCTCCTTCAGTCTCTTTATTTGTCAGACGGCTGCAGAGAAATCATGTGATCAATAAACAGCTCAACACTGATGTGGTGTCACATCAGGTGATCTGCAGGGGTCAGAGGTCATATTGGTATGAAAACCGTATTTGTTTCTTCACTGAGTCACATTTTAAAGTTCTTCAGAGCTGCAGCTAATGATTTTTTTCATAATTGATTGATCTGTCAATAATATGTTATAATATTGAATTAATAGTTTAATCTATAAAATGTCAGGAAATAGTGAAAACTGTCGTCACAATTTCCCAGAGCCCACTGTGACGTCTTTAAATGTTTTGTTTAACCAACAGTCCAAAACCTAAAATATTCACTTTACAATAAAACAGAGAAAAGCAGCAAATCATCTCACTGGAGAAGCTGGAACCAGAAAATGTAGTATGTAGAAGCCATTTTTATAATAAATGACTTAAGAGGATTAATTGATTATTTAATTATCTGTTGATTGACTAATTGATGGATAGTTTGAGCTCTGCAGCAGTTTGTTGTTGTGTGTTGCAGCCGTCAGATGAAGACAGTCTGAGTCTCAACGTGCCGATGAGCCACATTACAGAGGAGGAGGGGATCAGTAAAGACGACTCGAGTGAACACCTCAGCTCCCTGACAGGTACACACACGCACACACACACACACACACACAGCTGACAGTGGACAGGATGTGGTGATTAAATATCCTCTGCTGTCACACAGAGGAAACCCGACAGCACTGAGACCTTTCCGGACCCCTGCTGATAGGTGTGAATGTACTGTGTGTGTGTGTGTGTGTGTGTAGACAGATGGTAATAATTAAGATCAGGAAACAAGTGTCAACAAAAACAAAGTGTCGAAACAAAGAAGTCAGCCAGTCATCTCGACCCGCTCGTTTTTTTATGTTTTTGCCATTTCATGAATACTAGAAATGCAACTGTAGCAAGTAACTCACTATCACCATCCTCATTCATTCAATAGAGAGTCGTTGCTATGGAAACAATACACCATCTCGTCTAGTCGCGTTGGTGTAAACTGGCAGAACGTTGCAGATCGCAGCACTGCAAGTTTCAACTCATCCTGTCATGAATCTTTGGTCTGAACTGGCCTTTACACTCACCACACACACACACACACACACACAAACACCTTGCTTATTGTCCGACATCTGCAGTCGCCCCCGGCAACAACATTTGAGTCCTTTTGTCCATCTGAGTCAGACTGGACGCACAGGGTTAATGACTTTGCTTCAAACTACCAGGCAGAACAGTGTCGACTTACGAACAGCAAACTCTGACTGCTCGTGTATTTGAGCTGTAGGTTACATTCGTTGTTTTACTTTGAAAGCGTCGGCAGCAGCCTGTAATTTGTCAAACGTACCGATGTGACTGAAATTAGGTCGGTTACAGAGTCTGAATGTCGGCTTCTGTAACTTTTCGATCATCAGATAGATTCAGAGATTTATCGACTGAAACAGGAACGGTTGTGTTCTTCTTGCGGTCTTTGTAGCTTCTCCTCTGTAACAGCCGTCACCTGTCAGCAGTGTGTCTGTGAGTATCTGGGCTTTGGACTCTATTAGAGAACAGCAGCAGCTCCCCAGACACACAGTTTAAATAGACTTCAATCAGCCTCAATCAGGTCAGAGCTGATGGAGGGTCACTTTAACTGAGCTGAGCCAAAAGAGGCTGTCCGGGTTTATTTTTCTTACAAGCTCTCAACATTATACGTAGGCAGGGTTTGTCAGCCTTTCATTAAAATGTACACATATTTTCAAAAATTGTATTTGCCCACACATCCAGAGGTTGTTGTCTCCTTCAAGAAGACGCTGATCGCTCTGGTTTACAGGGAGAAGAAAGGTCCCTTAAAGGTCCCCTCCAGACAGGTTTTAAGACATATAAAAGTACTTTGCTTGAATATTTATTTTTGTCTGATACGATTTTTCTGCAAAAGAAATTCTTGAATGACATCTCCTCCTTCTCATTGAAAAAAACCCCCAAACCTCAGAATCTGCAAATATAGTTTATTTCTAAAGTTTAAGATGCCTCCTGCTCACTGTTAAGTCTCAGTGTTTGTGACCTAGAGGCTGCAAGTTATACTGGACCCTGATTGGCTCCAAACTAGTTGTGATGTCACAAAATCCTGCAGGTACATGTTAAACTGAGATTTCAGGTGAAGTTCAAACATGACAGTGAAGGAACAAGAAGTAACACGTTTCTGAGTGGAGGGAGACTTTAAAGTGATAAAAACAAAATAAAATAAAAGTCCTGTCTCACTTTCTTTTATCGCTCATGAGTTTTCTAAAAGCTGAAACAACATTTCCCATGAGTCTTAGCTACAGAAACATTTGAACAAATCACTTGTTTCCTTCAGATAGTGTGTCAGTCTAAGTCTACAGTCAGTAGTTTATTCTACAGTCACACAACATCATTTTCACATTTATAAAATGGATAGGTTTACACTGCCTGTTTACTACATGATGCACTATATTTACTGTCCACCATGTTCTTTTTGAGAGGCCAAGTGTTTGAAGACATTCACGGTTCACGTTTCTTTTTATTCCAGCAGACCCAAACTCCAACTCGGTCCGTCTGATTGAGGAGAGCCCTACGGAGGCCCTGAAGGACCAGTTCAACTACAGAGACTCTGCTCTCAGCACTCGCTTCGTCAACTACATCAAGGCAAGACGTCATGTTGTAACTCTTTCAGTCAGTTTATTATTAAAGGCCGGAGCAGTAAATGGTCCTGTCCATGAATAATGCCACATGCAGAGTGAAGTTATGTAAAACTGTGCTGCTTTATTCCAGTGTTGGTCAGTCTGCTTGTTATGTTGGGCTCCTGAAGTCTGTGGTTTGTTTTAACGGAGCCCAAACTGTCACTGTGTGTCAGTTAATAATCATTTGATTTGCTTTTAGAGTTAAAAGTTGTGGCTGGATGTGTCATGAAAGGCCCAGCAGTCAGAGAGACTGTCCTGTTATAGACGGTTATGTCACAGCGAGCCTGAGTCACTGTGGAGACTCAGCTGTGACCAAATAAGGACTCAAATAAAGCGGCACAAAGAGCTGAGGAGCCTGTTGCTGTAGATTCATTCTCCACCTTCATGCTTCGTACCAAAGAGCCTGAGACAAAACAGCATCTGTCTACGTTCAAGTGACAAAGTCCTCCAGCAGCAGTAGCACTTTTCACTCCTGTCTGTTGGGAGCAGAGGAGGAAGAAGTGTGATGATGTTTCAGAGCCGCTAATGGGTCAACGAAACGTTGGATTATAATGCAGGAGATCGCTGTTCGTTTCCTGTTTCCTACAGACAGACAGCGTTGGTTTCCTCTAACCATGACCGCGACTGTTTCCTAACCTTAACCAAGTCGTTATTATTGTAACCATGGCGACGAAGGTCCCTTAACCTTAACGACGTAGTCATTTTAACCCAAACCACAATGTTTTAGGCTGGCATCGCCAGACGAATTAGTCTGGAGCCTCTCAGTTCATTTTCGAATTCCAAGGGCGTTATCTACGGGCGCAGAGCAAAATGCATCTGGACCCAACTGGAGAGACCTCCAACCAATCAGAGCAGTGAAACGTGTGACGTAGCGCTGAGCGAATCCTGTCTGAAGTTTGGCAAACACATCTTATCAACAAAAGCTTTAAGTGCAGCTGTTTGTTCTTCTTTTAGAGAAAATATACCGTCTAGTTCATTTAAGAACGTTCCACATCAGCGGCAGTCATCTTGGTTGTTTACAGAAATGCCTCAACGGCGCTCCTCTGTACAGTCATCGTATTAAACCCGCCCCATATTAGATAAACGGTTGTGATTGGTTGGATGGAAGTCTGTCTGAATGGGAGGGGGACCAGACGCATCAGAGCAAATACAGAGCTCACAGATCCGTCTGATTCCCAGGCTAACAATGTTTCCCTAACCTTAAAAAAAGTCCTTATTTTAACCCAGATCAAGATCTTTCTCTAAACCTAACAAGTCGTTTTTGTGCCTAAACCCAACCAAACCTCAGCCACAGCTGTGTAAGATCTGAAAACAGCTTTATTTTTGAAACGTTGTCTTGTTGATAGTGACGTCAGATCAGAAAATGCTTCTATGTGTTGTTCTAGAGGGCGGTGACAAACAACATATTTTGTCATTGAATTTGGAGGACTTTGAAATGCTTTGGTACTTCTGAAGTGTTGAAAATGGACTGTCATTTGGTTTGTTACTGAGCTGAGGTCTGAGGAAACAGTAACATCAAGAAACACGAGCAGTCAGACGATTGGAGAGGCTGGAAACAAACAACGAAGGTGAACGGTAAAATGATCCCCAAACTGTCTGTTGTAAACATCCATCACAGTGCACTTTGACCTACTGTACCTACTGTGGTTGTGGGCACTGGGATTATTTCAGACAGTGCACTCACTTTCAGTTTGACCACCAAATAAAGTGGTTTAGATCATCTAAATAAACTGTTGGTTTGTCTGATCGTCTGACTGCTCGAGTCTCTTGACCCGTGTCATGTGACCCGTGCTCCAGATCTCAGCAATTAACTTGATGAGTACAATGTTAATATTATTGAAAGGAAGGAATATATGAAAAATAATGATTTGACTTGAAAGAGAAGTGATAACGGAAAGTTAACCCATTCATCCCCGTATGAGGAACAGGGAGAGAGAGTTTGTGACAGTGTCCTTATTGTTGAGTTTGTGTACCAGTGGATGGTGGTAACGTCTCTGAATGTTGGCCAATGGCTGAGCGATCGTGGATCATGTGACAGCTGCAGCTGGTGCTGATGTGTGTGTGTTTACGTGTGTGTGTGTGTGCAGGGCCGGACAGCTGCAGACTTTGACGAGCCCCTCAGGATAGAGGAAGACTCACACTGGCCAACACAACAAATGTAAGTTCATCTGTTTGTCTGTTTTTCTATGTATCTACTTATTTTGGCCACAGTTGAGAGTCAGACATTAGAATAGAACAATAAGTTAATAGAAAAAATAGAAAAAGAGAACAATAAAAGTAGAAAAAAGGCAGCGAGTTAAGAGAATAAAGTTTCAGCCTTTTAAACAAGTTAAATTGGTATAAATCTGTATTTACTGTTGTATATTTTATACTGATTTTCATGTGTTTGTATCAGTTGATTGTTCACGTCGTTCTCTATCAGTTTACAACATCGTGGATTCTTTTAAAATAAATGTGCCTGACCTGTAGCTTTCATGATGGTTGAGTGGCACAATGATCGCCGCTGTGATTGTAGGATGTTGATCACTTGTGTCTTTGGGGTCACAGGTCAAAGGTCACAGGGGGCACAGAGCTCCACATTGACATGATCAACCAGCTGAAGGAGGCGGTGGAGTTGCTGCAGGACCCCGGCAGGTGAGAACCAGCACAACACATCACAGTTAGAACTGGGTGCAAATATGACACCAAAACTTTAATTTGCTCAGTATTAATACATTTTGCTACCTTTATGTTTCATATATTTCTCTATATTTTTACATATTTAATTGTGAAAATAAAAGGCAGAAATATCAATAATAAAAATAATCATTAGTTGCAGCCCTAGCAGGTCCTAAGATAACACACGTGATCAACAACATAATTTCCCTGCCATATTTCACTTTGAGTCTCATGTAAAATGACCCTGGAGATGAAAACCTGGAGTTTTTGTATTTTCACTGGCACCAAGCGCACTACAGCTGCAGACAATCATGTGTGAGGAGTTTTAAATGTCTAAATGAAGTGAATCTGTTTAATAACGTAGTTCTTGTGTGTATCAGGGTGAACACAGAGCAGGATGGAGTTCAGCTCTACCCGGTGGAGATGGTCACAGTGGACGAGTCACTCAAGTAAGACTTCACCATGTGTTAAATGACTTTATAGCATCATCATGGAAAATACCCATTTCTGTTGGCCGTCTGGAAATTGTGTATCAGGATACCTTAAAGGTCAACAGTTTAATCACTGCTGTTGAACTGAATGTAACCATAGCAACAGTGCTGATGTTTCAGGCTCTGTTGGCGGCTTAAACTGACTACATACACTTAAAAACCTGGATGAGGATGAAACAGCAAACATAGTTTTCCCAGTATTTCATAATTCCCAGTATTCAACACTGAAATCACCTGCCATTGAATCCCATTTGAGATTTTTTTTAAAGCATAGCTACAGCTTTGTCATGTGAAGTTCAGCTGCTTTTACTTGCATTGCTGATGGCAGCTGCAGGTGAAATTTAGTGATGGTTGAACGTTTTTCCTTGTGGTTGTGGTTTGTTTTTTGCCAATGTCTGCATGTTGTCACTGCTGCTGCGTCTGCAAAGTTAATCGTATCCTTCTTTTTTCTCTCCAGTGGACAGGACAGTGATGACGGCGTCACCACACCGAAGGTACCGTGTGCAGAACTTATCTTACTTTGAGTCTAAGACATGTCACAAAACAGCATGTTGTCATCTGCGTACATGATGATAGTTGACACCTTATTGTAATGTGACAGTAAATAACAGCACTTGATTTATATTGAACTCCAGTGTTTAGGGTGATGCTTTTATCTGGAGAGACTTCTAGTGAGTTTGGTGTAAACTCCAGATTCTAGATCGATTTACAGAAAATCAGTAAGGAGGTAAATCAAAAATCACAGAACCACAGAGACCCTGTAATGACCGTATGTGACAGGAAACCTCTACTGAAAAAACAAGAGCTGAGAAATAAAGTCTTCATCACGTCTGTCTTTGATGATGTGACAGATGTTGTCTACAGTTTGCGTCCAATAACAAATGTGGTCAATAAGGATAAATGTAATGCTTTCGGGAGTTTGTTGTGTAGTACAGACGTAGCCAAAACAAAATGACCTTCCTTCAATTAATTATTTGATTATTTAGTCTATAACCTTTCAAAAAAATTGCCCGTCAGCCCAAAGGGATCCTCAAACTGTTCAAGAGTCAACAAACCCAAATTTATCCAATGCATGATACAAAAAAGAATCTGTGGCCTTTGCTGTCTGTTACCAGTGTCTTTTTATACGACCACTGGGGGGCGCCAAAGTCAGACATTTTGAAATCCTGTACATAGTGGCTTTAAACCTAGTAGCTGTAGTGAACTTAAATACATTTTCCTTGATCAGTATACTCGCGGGATGGAGATCAAGTAGGTCCTAAATAGGGATGGGTATCGTTAAGATTTAAACGGTACTACTCTTACCAATACTGCTTATCAATCCGGTATTTTAACGGTACTCTTATCGGTTGTTTTTATTATTTCTTAAGAGAAAACACAATACAAAAATTTAAGGTCTTCTGGATGCAGTCTGATTAAGGTATATGATATGAGTACATATATGGTGACTTGTATGTACATCACATCTATAAGCATATATGTGTGAGACATACAGGGACTATATATGTAGTTTACATATTTTTTCATCAGATTTATGTATGGGATTGTTCCCTATGGAGAAATATACCACATACTTTAATTTCTCCAATACTGAGAGCATATCGATACTACGGTCTTTAATAATTTAGCCCCGGGGCCCGTATAATACCGTGTTTCATTCCCTGTCCTTAGTCCTAAACTATTTTGTGTTTCTGTCCTTGTAAATATAAAGATATAAAGCCTATAAGTTTGTAAGTAATAGCAAAGACTTAAGGTAATTTAAAGCCTAAACGTTTGATGCGTTCTGTAGCAGCACATGGAGGAAGGTGGCTATGAGTTCCAGAAGAAGAGACAGATGATTCTAGAGAAGGCCAGGTTTGAGGCCCAGCTTGCATGCCGGGAGTATGAATGGCATATGTCAATCAAGGTAAACCTGGCACCAAACCACTGGATGTAGGTTCTGTCCCGCCCCTCAGCCCTGAACTGTCCTCAGTCGTGTTTCCCAGTAATCTGACAGCCTTTTCTTGTGTGTCTGTTTGCTGTGAGATATTTGGCCGAACAAACCACGCTGAGCTTTCACATGTGTCGCATTTCATCTGGCAGCAGGTGACACATGTGAACAGGGTGGGAATATGTTTATTTACTGCTGCACATCAGTCCAAATGTTTCACCAGCCACTCTGAGTTCTTGAGGAACAACTTATTTGTCTGATTTGAATAAACTCGTGGCTGGTGAATTAACAGTTTCCTGTCTTGCATGTAAGTGTGTAAACATCTGCAGAAGTGGCTGATATGTGGTGTCACTCAGTTTGGGTCTCTGTGTCCTGTTTGTTTCATAAGCAACCAGCACTCTGACAGTAAGAGTCAGAATTGTGAATTTTGTTTTTCTGTATTTGATTGCATCTTGTCCTGTGTTACACCCCCAAATACTGTAACTTCCTGGAAAACAATGTATTTTCTACCGTAACCTCAGGCTCCACTAATAAGTAAAAATAAAGACTCCAACCATTCAAGGAAAAGCCAATTAAAGTTTTAACATTAAGAACATTAAAGTTTTAACTTTGGACAGAGCCAGGCTAGCCGTTTCCCCCTGCTTCTAGTCTTTATGCTAAGCTAGGCTAACCACGTCCTGACTCCAGCTCTGTACTTAGCGCGCAGACATGAGATAGATCTTCTCATGTAATGTTTGGAAAGAAAGCCAGTAAGTCTTTAAACCAACCCTTTGCACTGCCAGCGAACATCAGACTGGAGTCTTCAGTGTTTTACAGAAACAAACAGAGTGGAGAGAGTGTAGGTTCAGAAACGAGAACAAGACGGCTTTGTTTCCCAGATTGGTCTAACAATGCTCTGAAGTAAAAGAATGAACACAGACAAACTGTGTATCAGACTCTCAGATCCACACAAAACTAGCAACACACACACTTAGTCGAGGATCTGAACTGGCTGACTTCTAATCCCAAAAGATTGAGATTTAAAGAAACGAACGGTCCTTTAGAACCAGTGTTGACCTCTGTTAGTTTGTTTTGGCCTTCAACCTAAAGAAACCATTCAGCTCTGTTGTATGATACAACCGGTCGAGGCAGATGACCGCCCACCCAGAGCCTGGTTCTGTTTCTGGTTCTGGTTCTGCTCGAGGTTTCTACTTGTTAAAGGGAGTTTTTCCTTGCCACTGTCTCCTAGTGCTTGCTCATGGTGGGAACTGCTGGGTCTCTGTAAATATAAAGAGTCGGTCTAGACCTGCTCTATATGAAAAAGTGCCCTGAGATAACCTTGTTATGATATGGCGCTATATAAATAAAACTGAATTGAATTGATCAGCTGACCTCTGACCTCCCCCTCTTTCTACCTGGTATTAACCTTCAATCTCTATCTGGATTCATTATCTGGATAATGACATCCGACCAGGGATCTTTGCATTTCCACCTGGTATTGATAAGCATTCTTGTTATCTGGATTCTGTCTGCACTGTGATTAGATCTTAATATGCAAATTAGTTTGGCAGAGCTGCTGGATTTGTCAGCAGGTGGAGGGAAGTGGTGCTGTTGAAGAACTCGTCTGTAGCCTGACAGGTTGAGCTGGCAGGAAGAGGTGGAGTTCGGTGACCTTTGAACTTGTTGGGCAGATGTTTTTCTTGTGGCCAAACTGTACAGATTTACAACTGGGGCCTCAAGCGCCAGCCATCTTTGGGCTGAACTCAGATACCACAAAGATGGCTCACTTGCTCCGGAGCAGGTTAACGCCAGAGGATCAGATCAAAATGTGTCAACAGCCCAAATACCGACCAGTCAGATCACTACCCAGACAGGACCCTGACAGGGACAAAAGTGTTGAGTTTACAATAAAGTGACGAGTAAAAAAGAGCAAAAGATATTTTTAAAGATCAGCAAAATCACTTTGCTGCTCAGACTTCCCATGTGTCTGCTCTGGTTTAAAACGGATCTTCTAACAAACGCAGGAATAAAAACTGTACACATGAATGATGATTATAGCTGCATCTGAATTGCAAGTTAGCAAATGAGCCACTTGATGACCAGTTATCCAGGACCACCAGCGTTAGTCTCACTGAAGCCAGGTTACCCAAAGAGAGCCAGACTAGGTTGAACTTGCTTGCCCCTGGCTGTAATCAGTGCCAGCCAGACCACCTCCAGATGTGGTCTTACCAATCCAGTATTGTTCTGCTGGTTATATAAGTTGAATGATGGTTAAAGTGTGGAGGGAGGATCATCGAGTGCAGTGCTGCTGTCTTTGAGCCAGACTTAACTTTAGGTCTCTGAACTTAAAACACACAACTTCATCACAGGAGCGTTTGTGTTTCTACGTACTACGTTTCTCTGTGGAGTCATCTGTAAGTCTGTGTGTCTTTGCAAACATCTCCCACGTGAAGCCCAGGACAGAGAATATCCAGCATCTGTTCAATGAATTATACTTTCATTGACTGTTAATGAAACCGACTACTGAACTGTGTTGTTTCCACTTCTGTTGCCGCAGCGAGACGACAGATCTCCAGCCAGCGGACCTCCATCCTTCTCCAGCCCGGTGTTTGGACTGAAGCCCCGTTCAGGTGAGTTGGATCTGGGCTAAGAGGGTGGGTCAGAGACCTGGGCTGCCAGACCCACAGGTGGATTCACTGTTTTTTCTTAACAGTGTGATTGTGAAAACAGTTTTTACTCTTCACGTCATGCTGATGTGGTGTACTTCATGTACAGTATCATAAGTACAATATATGATGTGGGTAGCTCCGTTTTGATTGGAACCACCAATCATGGCAGTGCCTGGCTATACCTGTCGAAATGACCTTACTGAAGTCTGGTATTTAAACAAATCTAGACAGGATTTTGATCCACATCGTTATTTTAGCAGCAGGAGAAACAACGTCGTCTTCCTGCAACAACTCACCTCTTGCGAGATTTCAGAGCGAGACTTCTGTTTCTGGTTAAACAAAAAGGACTAACAGTCTGAGCCTGTCAGAGGCAAAAACAAGCACTTTTAGTGGACGGACTTTGACGGGTGCAGTTGCCCACAAGGATTACGTTACAGCCATTGCAGCCCCTGGGGCGATCTACTGGACCAATTCAGACGGACCTTAGATTTCCTACCAACCAGTGTATTTGCATCTTAAACTCTTAAAATCTTAAATGTTAATCTTCCTGTAACAAATGTAATGAACGCCTGAGCACCTGAAAAGTCTGTGCTTCCTGTGATGGCGATCCAGGTCCGTGATTGTGAGCGTGACCATCCTGGATCAGCACTATAGTTGAGCACAAGCTAACCCAGAGTTAGTGCAGAATATCTGCTTGCTGCTAACGTTAATCCAAATCAGCACAACTTGAACCAGCAGTCATGTTAAAAGCAGCTTCATGGTCACTGCTTGAATCATAGCAAACGTCAGCCCCATGCTTTTTTTTAAGAGCTAGCAACCATCCAGCCTTTGTTTGCTAACTGTTACCAGTGTGTGACTGCTAATGAAGCTAACATGATGCTAACAGCATGTCGAAGTGATCTGTAAAGTGAAATGTCACTAATCTTTATTTTGTTTTGTGTTGTCATCTCTTGGTATCCCCCCTTTTCTTATTTTCCTTTTCTGATATATGTGTTTTTGTTTTTCCGCCTCCCTCTTTCATTTCTCCTCTCACTGATCTGCTGCATGACTTTTAATGTTAAAATCATAAACTCATCCAATCGGACCGGCCTGCATGTGTGTCTCTTGGATCATGTGTCTCATTGATCTCCCTGTTTTTATTTCCTGCCAACCAATTTTTCGGGACCTTTCTCCTGGTGATATTGGTGTTTTCGGGGTGTGTTTTCGTGGAATGAACTTTGCCTTGCTGTACTCAATTCACCATGGTGCCCCACCTTCCTGCACTACACACGCCATGCCCACATTCTGGTTGTAGCCCCGGCCTCGCTGCCCTGCTCGCCCCCTCCTTCCTGTCTCGACCCCTCCCTCCTCTCACAGGCCTCGCCCTTCCATAGAGATACGCCTCGTAGCCATGACGACGGAGGCATGCACAGCTGCGGTAGGTCCCGCCTCTTAAACTAGGCAGACTTGGAGGCTGCAGAGTCATATTACACACACACCTGGACTCAGGTGGCTGCTGACAGTCTCTCTTTCAAACTTCTCCACTGAGGGTCGGCTTTCTCTTCAAAGCAAAACAAACTTTGGATTTTTTAAATTCAGGGTTTATCTCTAAGTTTGTTGTCTTCTGGAGCATCTGGCAGAAAGTCTGTCACCTCTTTCCCACTCGGCTCTGTTCCGATCATATTCAGCAGCCAGTTAAAGGAATAATTTGACATTTTGGGAAATATGCTTATTGGCTTTCTTGTTGGGCGTTAGATGTTCAGATTGATGCCACTCTCATGTCTATACAATAAATATGAAACAACAGTCAGGTGACAGTTACCTTAGCTTAGCATAAAGACTGGAAACAGCTAGGCTGGCTCTTTCCAAGGGTAACAAAATCCACCTACCAGCACCTCTAAAGCTCAATAATTAACATGTATACATATGTTGAGAGAGTTATGGGTTGCTGTAATCCTCCTCTCCATACTGGCTGTGAGGAACTCCCTTTGTAGACTAAACTGAGTTAGACAAATCAAGAGGTTATCGTCGTCCTGGCAGAAGGTGTGCAGGTTTATTGCTGGTGTTTTGTCCTGATAATACCAGAACGTATCCCTCCAGGGACACGCTGTCCGTAGAATCAAGAAGATGCACTTTTGTACTAAACGAAGTCTCTAACTTTGGAAAATACCCACTAGATTTGACATCCAATACAGCCTTTTAGAAAAGATGAGTTAAAGCTGCAGTATTTGTGTTCGCCAGAAGCATCCAAATTATCCAAAGCTGAAGCTCTTTTTCATATTAAATGATTCCTTGGCAGACACAATGCAGGAGGGAAAGACTGACAAATATTATAAGAAGTGCAGCCTGACAGAAACATCGGCATGGCTGATAATATCAGTCGATTTTAGCTTCTATCATACACATATCAGGATCGGCATACGTGTCAGCCAATATATAGTTTGTCCACCAGAGAGCACTGATGTGTCATATGTCCCAATTCTAAACATATTAAAGGGATCCTTATCAAAAATGTTTGCTAATGTTATGTGTTTGTTATAAACCGATAATTTCAATATCGGCCTCAAGTCCACGATCTGCTGGGTTCTAACAAGTAAACTATTCTAAGATTTGAGAGTAAAATTTCTATTTCTTTCATAATTGTCTGATCATTTTAACTCCTGTATAATATTACAATAATATTCATATAGAGACTCAGAAAGTATCTGGTAGCTCACAGTGTCTTTGCAGTGGTTGGTTTTGGTCCGTATGTTTTTGGCATTTTGTCTGTTTCCATGGTGACTCACCAGCGCCTCCTCCTGGTGTGGACGGACAACACGACAAGTTTGTTTTCATTTGGAGTCGACTGCCAGCCTCCTCTTCTGCCACTGTGTGTTTCCTCTGCCTTAGACCACATGTCAGGCTGTTTCAGATTACTGCTGCTCGTGTGTGTGTGGTAGCAGCAGACACTGATCAAAGAGGAGCTTTACCATACGCTGCTTTCATCTCCAGCTGTTCACGTGTGTGTGGCGGCTGTGGACGAGCAGACGCACAGGGTTAGAAGTTAGATTCGCTGTGTGTGTGTGTGTGTGTTAACTACAATAGCAGTGTGGTCAGACAAACACACATTGAAGATCACCAAAATGTGTGAGCGTAAAGATTCTGGAAAGGATTAAATACAGGGTGAGTACAAGAAGAGTCTCGTTAGGTCTGAAATTATCTAAATTCAACTCTAAAAAAAGCCAATTTATGTACTTCAGGCATAAATACATGTTGTCAGGACTCAAATGTACAACTTATCAGTATTTAAGGTAAAAAACAAAAAGCTTTTCTGTGGCTTCAATAAAAGTTTTAATAATTTCTACAATGAAGGACTTCCCTGTCTTGAATACATGTAGTGATAGTTAAAGTTAGCGTCGCCCTGGTTCCCTCCACAAACAGCCAATGGGATTTTTCCACTGGAGTTTGGATTATTTGCAGAAAATAAGCTCTGTGGCAAACAAAGGTTTATGATACTCACACATTTTGTTCAGCAAGATAATCTTCACACATGAACTCCACTTTATGATGTTTGAAGCGTAAAGTCAATCTCCAGCAGTAAAAAGCTGACGTTAGGCTGTAAACCAGCTCCACCACGGTCACATGACTTCAGCGTCTCCACCACTGAGCTTCCAGCACTGACCTCTTCTACAAAAGCCTTTGGGAAAGTCTGAGTTAGAACAGTTTGCAGTATAAACCCAACGAGGCTGTAAAGGAGGACGAGTGAGTAGATGAGTTTCTGTGTTCGGCGTGATGACGTTTAACGTCCCCGACAGCCTCTGGAGTCTCATTTAGACTCCTGTTAGCTTTTTTAAAACTCACCAGTGGAGTACTTACTGATGGGTTTTATGTCGCAGAACAAAACACTTGTGTTAACCACAGACCTTATTTCAGGAACCAAAAACCCATTCAAGAAACCCACTGACTTCCAGACGAGGGGACAGGAAGAGCTGACATGCTAACATGCTGACATGCTAACTCACTTCAGGGTTTTAGGACTCGGTCCTGCAGAACTCAGTGGCGTGTGCATCTTAAATTTGACTTGCATCTTAAAAATGCTGTTTTTTCTTGGTGCAGTTTTGTTTCAGTTTTTCTATTTTAAGTACCTTGTTTATTGGCACATGTTGAGGTTCCAGAAACTACTTCTACTCCTTCTCTGTCTGTACAGTCAGACAACCTGAGAGCAGCAGAGGCCATATTAGGATCATCTGATGTCTCTCCAAGTGTGTGTGTGTGTGTGTGTGTGCGTGTGCAGCGTCTGCAATATGAATGGGTCTACGGTTTTGTCTATGTGTGTGTATTTTTAGCTCCTATATTTTAAGCGTTAGATAATGGTCCCTAAAGGAGTATCCCACTTCCACTGGAACGGAGTCCAAGATTTTAGATGGATCAGAGCCGTGTGTGTGTGTGTGTGTGTGTGTGTGTGTTTCAGTCAGCTCTGACATGTAGCAGGAAGAACTTCAGAGACTCTTTCAAACCACAACATGTTAAATCTTGGTTCCATTTTCATATCAGTTCAGCCTCGGATGGAAACACGAGCTCATCAAGCTAGTTGGGTAGCTAGCTCAGCTGCTATTCTGATAAAATGTGAACACAGTTAATTCAAGAGACGTATTTGTTCCATCGACAGAGGAGGTTTAATAAAACTGGATCGTTTTCATGCTAAATCAATAACAGCAGCTTTTTTGACCCCTATTTTACTGTTGACACGTGCACATTATTAAGGGACAAATTGAGCATGTGCAAAAACAAGCATTAATATGCTAAACGTTAGCATGCCGACAAACTAATATCAGCTTGCTAACAAGTATGCTAAATATGAAATGCATCCTAATATTAGCATGCTAAAGTTAGCATGAGACTAAAAGCTTAGACCGATGATAAGCAGACAAGTGGATCTCAGATGGCTAAATGGATAAACCCACCTTACCTCTACAGGATGGTAAAGTTGTCTCAGTTTTTCATCCCTCAAACAAGTTTTAGTTTTTAGTGTGTAATGAACATTAAAGCCTCACGAGGCTGCTAGTGTGTCTGTTTTTTAGTTTTATTCATATGAATTTTTACCGTTTGCCTCCACAGTTACCTGACACTCGAGACTAGTTCACTTCTTAAAGACCAGTCTTTCTTTGCTCCGACTGAGATGTTTGCTGTTGCCGTGATAAGATCATTTTCCCTTTCAGTGTTTTACAGAAACTTTCTTGTGTGTTTCTACATGAGCGGTTCTGTGTGAGTGTGATAACATTATGACTAACGGTCTGTAATGGGTTCAGGCCTCAGGGAGGGTGACATCACCAGGAACTGACACACTCACATCACCGCTCCTGACCTCATTAACAACCAATCATCACCCTGTGTGTGTGTGTTCATCTAGTGGTGGTTGTCTCAGGCCTGTAAACAGGCTCCATCGTTTAACAGGAACTCAGATCTGACATGTTTTGATCCCCTGGCTGGTGGAATGAAGTGCTGATAAATGTAGTTACAGTGAAGATGAATGGAGCCTCAACAAAATACAGATAAGGTGGCGATTTCAAACCATTGCAGCATAAAAAGCCTGAAACTTTCTGCATGGCTCAACACCAGCAGGCGTGAGAAAATCTGTTTTTGTGATTTGGATGGATCGACACCTTTAATAACGACTGCTGAGGTGTTTGTTGAGCACGTGATGCCGACTTCAGATGCTCCGGCCAACAGCACAGAAGTGTGAATGTGAAGCAGCTTTCCCTGCAGATGTACAGAATATGAGATTGAATCCCTGCTCAGATCTCATTGGGTTGTTTTACTCTAAAGTTTCCCTTCAGCTACAGTTTAACTGTCAGTGACACATTTTATGAGCTAAACACACAGATACACCCACCGCAATGCAGGCAAAAGGTAAATTAAAGTTCTGTTTTCTTGTTTTGACAAAAACATTTCACAGTGGATCTTGTTTCCGAGGCTACTGCTCAAATTAAGTCAAGACGAGACCATTAATCTCATTTACATTTTACAGCAGTGAAAGAAAAACAGGCTAAAGTGGTGGGAAACAGTTTTAAATACATATTATATACATTACAAGACCTTATATATGAAATGTGTAAATATTTGTACAAATATGTGCAGAAATAATTAGTCTAATAAGAAACTGAAACCAGCTGGTGCCATCTGTGTTTATATAAAACTAGATATACTTCAAATGGATATTCTCTTTCAATATTTCTAATTCTCTTTAGAGAAAGCTGCTTACTTTTCTAACAGAGCGTGACCTCAGAGGAGTTGAACCTGTGACCTCAGCAGTGGCAGCACTTTGCAGATTTGTACAGAAGCTCAAATCTCTCAGATCTCAGAACGGAAACAAACAGTCGCACTGTGAGAAAAACCTCTTTCTCACACAGACACCAGATCAGCTCTCTGATCAGAGATACTATCTGTCAGCTGTACCGTAGAGAGAGGGCTAAAGGTAGCATCTGTGGCAGCAGGCAGTCACCATGGCAACAAAGAGACTGTTTACACTGCAAACGGCTGTAGATACAATGAGCTCATCCGTCTGTACTGTTGTTAAATAAGATACAGTTACTTGCTTCAACAAACACAAAGCGTCCCAGTCAGATCAATTCTACACCTCACACTGATTCTACAGTATGAACTTTATGGTAAGTTTCATAGTTTCTCACAGTGGAATACGGAGAAATTAATGCACTTCATGGTTTTGTACTAACAGGAAATGATACAAGAATCAAACTGCTTTTCGAGCCACGCTAGCGGCTCTATGATGAGAATCTCAGTCTGTCCAGCACTTTGGTCCAGACTGAAACATCTCAACAACTATTATGGGATGGACTGTGATGAAATGTGGTCCATCGTTCATGGTCCCCTCAGGATGAACTGTAATAACTCTGCTGATCCTCTGACTTTTCCTCTAGCGCCACCATCAGGTCAACATGTTAATGTTGCCAAACACCTGCAGAACTACAGACGTTCCCATCAGCCTCAGCTGCTCTCTCTGTTCACTGCTACCTAGCCAATGAGCATGCTAACACGCTAAGCTAAGATGGTGATTGTACGACACTATACCTGCTTGACATTAGCATGTTAGCATTTAGCTCAAAGCACCGCTGTGTCTAAGTTCAGCCTCACAGAGCTGCTAGCTTGGCTGCAGACTCTTGGTCTTGTTTCTGTCCATTTGGCTCTAAAGACTACTGTGGAGTGCTGTACTGCACAAGGTGTGGAAAGGGTTATTTGCCTGTTTGCTGAATAACTGCAGGATGATCATGAATGTTAATGGACCTTTGCAGAGCAAACCTTTACAAAACCCTGAAGTGCATTCATTTCCTTGTATCCTGGGAAACTAATTGTTATATAGTACAATCAGAGTGAGGTATAGAATGGGTGTGACTGGGACGCTGTGTGTTTTTCTGCTGATGTTTGTTGACAGCAGGAGATGAGTGGACCTGTCTCTTTTTTTAATTTATTTATTTTACTGATATTACAGATTTGATCTTGTAAAAGACCGTCAGTGGTTCTGTTTTTGAAATGGTGAGCAGGACCACTGTCTTTCAGGGTGGGACTGAATGAGCAAGTTTCTGTATTTAGCGAGCTAGAAATAGTTTATTTGTGAAATACGCCCCCATGCAGGGCTTTAAAAATATCCCCAAATAACCTTTTAACAACCGTCAGAGGAGGAGACACAGAAACAAGAAGCTGCAGGCTCAGACTGTGCAGACAGACAGAGACACTCAGAGAGAGGAGGAGGAGGGGGCGTCCATCAGCTTGTAAAATGATTTGACCTAGAAGATAAAACTACAGAGATAAAACTATTTGCCCTTCGTTGTCTTCCCTCTTGCTCTGCCCCCCCACGGAGAGACTGCACGTCACTCAGGATTATTGAGAGTCAAACAAACAGCTCGTTACTGGCTCTGTATTCTCAGCTCTAAGAATTGGGACGCGTCCCTGAAAAGACCATCTTACCTGAACCTGCAGGTGCACATTAACTCTCTCTCCTCTCGTTGGGTCAAAATTAAATTTCACAGCAATCCGAGACCCAATTTAGTTCACCCAAATCACAGAGAAACACGTTCCCTCTCACCCCGAGTTGTATTGAGTCATATTATTTATTATTTATTTTATCTGCTCAACACAGTGCAGGTGATCAAGCCGTTGATTCCAGCTAGAAGGAAGTTTGAGATGTATGAATACATGTCTATGATAAAACCTTTTTCTTTAGGAAATAGTGAATATTTGCTGCCTTCAGACAATTTCCAGAGTGAACCTTTTTTGACGATCGTCGGCTGAAGAGGCTCCGAGTGTCAAAACGCAGGTCAAAGAACAAAACATTCCCGTCCTGTCATGTCTTCTGCTCTTCATTTAGCTGTAAAAGACAGATTTCTGTGTGTAGAAAATAGGACACAGAGGAGGCGAATGATTCACCCTTCAGCAGTGTGTGTGTGTGTGTGTGTGTGTGTGTGTGTGTGTGTGTGTGTGTGTGTGTGTGTGTGTGTGTGTGTGTGTGTGTGTGTGTGTGTGTGTGTGTGTGTGAAGAGGCCAAGCGTGTTTCACTCTCTGTCCTCCTACACGCTGTTTAGAAAAGCTCCTTCCCTCTGAGCCTGTTATTATTCAAATTCTACTGAATCTGATTCGACTTGTTAATTCCAGTTCTTGTTCTGGTTCGTATCATGTTGGTATTTTGGGAAGTGAGAATTAGATGAGAAGACTGATGCCGCTTGTGTCTGTACAGGAAATGTGAAGCTACAGCCAGCAGCCGGTTAGCTTAGCTTAGCATAAAGATTGGAAACGGGGGAAACAGCTAGCCTGGCTCTGTACAATAGTCCTGTCCAGGAGTTGTTTGGTTGTTTTTAGAAGAAAGAAAAAGATTAGGAGCCAGTATTAACCAGTGTTATTGAGGTTTATCAAATTATTTCTCCACTCAGAGGTTTTAGTGTTCAGTCAGTCAGTTTGAGTGTGTTTCTCTGCAGACTGTTGTAACAGAGCGATGAACTCCCTCCACATGACTGCTCCGCTGACAAAGCCGGAGCTAAAAGTGCACCGACCTCTGACTGCATGAGTGCACGTGAATGTTGCACTTACGTAAGCTCTCTACATCTTTTATGGCAGAAAAGCTTTTTCTGTGTCAGTGAATATCTGAGTAGAGATGTGGACGTACAGGGAGTCAGGTACTGTATGTATCCAGCTGCTGCTTCCAGCAGACCACACTGAAGCTCCTCTCACTCCTCCACATTCATATCAGTGAGGGTAGACTGACAGAAACACCTCTCTGTAATGCACTACAGTTCAACAGCAGCGCAAACTGCAGCCTCCAAAAATCATCCACACATCTGTGAAACAGTTTCCACACTTTAAAACCTTCATGAAGGAGGATGTATTAGCCTGCATTAGGTTTAGCTAGCTGTTCCTAATAAACTGGAAACTGAGTGTATTTCTGTGGTGAACTTCTGAGCGTCATCGTGTTAGAAAGAAATACAGACTGATGTTATATCACTGTACTACTGTAACACAAGGGTTAACTACCTTTTACAGTTCAATACAAGAATTCAATTCAATTCAGTTTTATTTATATAGCATCAGATCATAACAAAGTTATCTCAGGGCACTTTTTCGAGTAGAGCAGGTCTAGACCGACTCTTTATATTCACAGAGACCCAACAGTTCCCACCATGAGCAGCACCAGGAGACAGTGGCAAGGAAAAACTCCCTTTAACAGGTAGAAACCTCGAGCAGAACCAGAACCAGAACCAGGCTCTGGGTGGGCGGTCATCTGCCTCGACCAGTTGGGTTGAAGGGGGGGGGGGGGGCATTGCTGCTCTCAGGTTGTATGTAAACATAAAATGCATATTTTGCAGGATTCTCGTTTCCATGTGAGTCAGCATGAAACATCAGAGAGGTGCTGCACGCTGAAACGTGTGTTTTGAGCTGTGAACTAAATGATGTGACTGTACTGTGATGAAACATCAATGCTGCTGTTAATACTGACATTTTTTAAATTTGCTGGGAGAGACGGTTCTAGCTGAATCTGAGGGCGGAGTTACACTTCAAAAAGTTAGCCAGGGACAAAGTTTCAACCAACTCACCCCGGAGTTAATGTTAGTTAGTGTTAGCTAGCTAGCTGCAGCTAATAGAAATGCTGTCAGCTTAAAATTAGAAGCTACTTTTTAGGGCTGCAACTAGCAGTTATTTTCATTATCGATTAATCTGCCGATTATTTTCACGATTGATCGTTTAGTCTATAAAATGTCAAAAGAAATGTGAAAAATGCTCATCGTTATAATTTCCCAGAGACCAAAGTGACGTCTTCAAATAGTTTCTTTTGTCCGACCAACAGTTCAAAACCCAAAAACTCTTCATTTACTGTCAGAAAGACAAAGAAAAGCAGCAAATCCTCACATTGAAGAAGCTGCAACCAGCAGATGTTTGACTGAAATAATTAATCGATCATCAAAATTGAACGTTGTTGTCAGACCGAGCTCTTGCAGATGTTGAAGCAGCGGCGATTTCTCAGCCTGTGAAACTCTCCTGATCTTTGTGTGTTTCTCAGATATTCCTGTGCTTCTTCTGACCAGTTCGGACCCTGGCTGGGTTTGTGTTGCTGTCTCAGTCTAACGCTGCCGGTCTTGTTGTTGTTGTGTTTGCTGCAGTGTTCCTGCGGAGCCACAAGAGTCTGGAGTCTGTTGATCCTCAGTTCACCATGAGAAGAAAGATGGAGCAGCTGCGAGAGGAACTGGAGCTCATGGAGCAACTGAGAGACGTGAGACGCACTTACATCACTGTTTACTAATCATCAGAGTGCAGGATTAAAGGACAGTTATGTGTTTCGGGTTTTTTACAACCTTAATTCTGTAGTTCTGTCCACCAATTCAGTCAGTTCTGAAAACATTTGATGATCACACGTTGTAAACAAACGTCCAGTTTTTTAAAACGCTGAAGAGAAAACACATGAAAAAGTTAAAATTATTACACAGTCTGTCTAAACTGTGTCCCTGTTCTATACTACACACTCACTGTTAACTTATTCTATAGTGTGTTTACTACTATGTTCACTTAATGTCAATATCCAGACTAAAAAACACCTTGTTTGAGCGTGCTTTTAATGGAGACCATGCCCCACAATGCAATGCACAAAGGAAATAGAGGACTGCTTCGTCTTTGTGGCAAAGTCGCTATAGTTGCTTTCCAATAAGTCAGTGAGGAGCTGCAGTGCTGGGGAACTTCTGACGTAACGCTCAGTCCAATTTCAAAGTCCAGACGTTTAGGTTTCTTGCATCCAGGTATAACGTCATCAATCACACACAGGTGACAAACTTTAGCCACTGATGCTACCTGCAGACGCCATGGACACTCACAAAACTGTAAACATCACTGGCTGCATTCCCCTTCCTGTATACATGCAGCGCCCCCAGTGTACAAAAAGTATATTACACCAAAAACAAATAAACGGATAAATGGCTCTTACAGTCGCAGATTTCTTGATGTGCATAATTTCCTGTTTTAACTTTAATCTATTATTTACTGACTGTACAAACTTGAGACACAGCAGTCCTTCACATTCTGCGAACTGACTTCCTGGTTCATCTTGAACCTCCGTCCTCACGCTCCTGTTTGTGTTGCTGTTTTCTCCTCAGAGCATCGAGAGCAGACTGAAGGTCGTCCTTCCTGAAGACCTCGGCTCGTCTCTGATGGATGGCGTCGTACTCTGCCATCTGGCCAATCACATTCGCCCGCGCTCTGTCGGCAGCATCCACGTTCCCTCGCCTGCAGTGGTAAATATCAGAAACAGTCCAGAGCTTCTGTCATCAGTTTCTATTCCTGATCTCAGCTTCACTCTGATATAGTTTCTTTCAACAAGCTGCTCTTAAAGTTGGTGATCCTGGAAATGTGTTCTGTTTGCAGTAGTTCACTAAATTATTACTAAATACATCTCTGATAACGTTTACGTTACCAAGTATCCAGACCCCTCAGGTCACCTGGGACAGGTTTACTCCATGTTCCCAGGATCAAAACCGTTTCTGTGCTCCCCACCTGTGGAACACCTGAACACCTGAGCTCTGCTAAATTTAAAACAGGGCTTAAATTATTATTATTATTATTGTATTATTATAACATTATTGTTTACTGCGACTTTCCAATAAATTAGATACAAAACTTATTTTTTAATCTCTAACTATTTATTGGCTTGTTCTTGCTTTTTGTCGTTATTGTCTTTTAAATGCAATTTTATTGTTTTCTTGAACAAATTATGTTGAATGTATTTCTGCGCCCCTGTAAAGCACTGTGCTGTAAATACATCTGCCTGGCTGTGTGTAAATGTGGCTTTGTGCTTCCAGCCCAAACTCAGCATGGCCAAGTGTCGGAGAAATGTGGAGAACTTCCTGGACGCCTGCAGAAAGATTGGTGTACCAGAGGTAAGACACGCCACTTTATACAGTAACCCCCCCCCCACCCTGTTGGTGCTCTGACTACAGTACGTTCCCCTCTCTGAACTGGGGGTCGATTTCAAGTTGCTGCTCAGTTTCAGCTTCTCCATCCTAAAGATTTGTTGTTATCAAATTGATTATTGCAGTTAGAATTGTTGAGGCAATTGTTGCTGAAGCCAGAGAGCGATTTGATTCAATCTTTTCTTGTAGAGCAGAGGTTTTCAAAGTGTGAGGATTCCTCCCAAGAGGGGGTGAGGAGGGTGAGACAACAGGAAGTCCTGCTGATTGGCCGCTTATCAACAGGGTCAGCAGGTGAAGCAGTAGTGGCTGTGACACACAGCTCATGGAGGGATTAAGGGACTAAAAAACCCATAAAATCTCTCTCTCTCTGAGTCATTAACTCAGTTAAAAATCTGAACACATGACGTTAAACATATTTTTAAACATCTTCAGGAGGGTATCATTATATCTGATGTCCATCAAAAATAAATGTCCATAAATCATAGAAAAGAGACGCTGCTCATAACTGCAGAACCTGCCTGAGGATCCTGCTGTTTCTACCTGTTCTTCAGTATCACAGTGATCCAGTGACAGCTGGACATCATGGTCCACTGCAGACAGGAGCTGTCATTCACTCACTGCTGATGGAGCTAATTTGGACAAATGTAAACAAATACAGGCTCACTGAATCCATAGCAACATTATACTTCCTGTTTACATCTTGTGTCACAGTGACTTTGAAAACCTCTCAGCACAGTTTGTAATTGATTAATCAATGCAACTAATCAGTGGTTACACACTGGTCAGAACCCAGTTTGTCCAGTTTATTGATCTATGGAAAGTTGTGGTTCTCCAGCTTAACCAGTATAGCTTATAAACAAACAGGGCAGCCCCACTCCTGCTGGAGGACATCAGTCCAGGGAGTTGAACCTCCAACCTGAAACCCCCCCAGTTCATCAGAGAAACCTCCCCAAAATCCAAACAGTTACACTTCGACATGTTTTGGCTTCAGTTGACTGACTGTTGATCAGATAAACACAAGATGTGAAAGGAACTGTGAAGGTGTCCTGCAAAAAAATACGTCTGGAAGTCTGAGGAAAAAAAGATCAATTATTTCGCATTAATGACAACGTTAGCTTCTGATTGTTGGTAAGCGAGGTGAAAAGTGAAATTGAGGATTTTTGCAGGACACTGATGACGACACGAAACTGTAAACCAGATCTGGGAGGAACGCTGATGATTCCATGTTTTACCAGCAGCAGCTCTCAACATTTCTGTCATCTGAGCCTCCTGAAATCAGAATTTGTTACAAAAATACTTCTTTAAAAATCAAAAAGAAAATCTGAATCTACTCTACCTCAAAGTCGAGAACTGCTGAATGCAACAAGTTGAGATTCGTCTGTTTCTGTCTCTAAATTAAAACTTGAGAACCACTCAGCGTTTTCCCAGGACTGGTTTAATGTTCCTACCTGCCTCCTTTTTGTTCTCATTGCTTTTAAACGGGGATGTTAATGTCGACATTTAACGCTGAACCATCACCGCTGTCATCGCTGCCTGTGGCTTCCAGCTTCCTTCATCACGACAAGAGTTGATCCAAACAGCAGCTTCAGTCAGAAACACAGCTGCTCTGGGCTTACTGTGTGTGTGTGTGTGTGTAGATTTGACTTTTTCTGGAAAACAGATCTTCACTTCAGGTGTCTCAGCCTGCAGACTGGATGTGTAAAAGGAGTCACAGTGACTCAGTGTCGCTGTAGCAGCTGAACTAAAGTCCTGAATCTGTCCTGTTCCTGTTCATGTGCTCTGACTGGTGGATTCTGGGAAATACAGCAGCAGGAAAAAGAAAACCACAGGTGGTCTTAAAGGAAAAGTTGGACATTTTAGGAAATACACGACGAGAAGATTGATGCTAAATATGAAGCTACCGCCAGCAGCCAGTCTTTATGCTTCACTCAGCTTAGCATAAAGACTGGAAACGGGGGGAAACCGCTAGCCTGGCTGTGTTCCAGCTACCAGCACCTCTACCTGTATGTTCACACTATGTGCATCAGCTAACAGCTGACCATTGTGTGTTACATGCCTGGTACTTCCATAAGAGCTGCCACGTTAGTGTCACCGGCAGTCCGAACACAGCATAAAGCTCACTAACAAGTTGTATCTTGTTTGTTTAATCTGCACAAAAACCAAAGTGTGAAAATATAAATCGCCGCTTTATATGCTGGACTATTTCTTGGTCGGGACCTGTAACTTCCTGGAGTCTCCATTGGTCCAAGAATAATAATAATCTAAGAAATAACCCCAGTAAAACACTGACACACGAGCTACAACGTGTTAATTAGTGCGTTTAAGAGCCAGGCTAGCTGTTTCCCCCTGTTTCCAGTCTTTGTGCTAAGCTAAGCTACGCTGCTGCTGCTGTAGTCCTGCATGTCTCAACTCTTCCTTTAAGTCTGCAACAGTAGGAGTCAGCAGAGAAGGTGTTTTGCACAGACACGTGTGCCTGTGACTGAAGCGACGGAGCAGTTTAATCCGGCCGCCTGCTGGTCGTCGGGCCGCAATGATGAATATAATTCTGTTCATATCTTTAAAACCAGGAAAGTGAATGATGGACGTTTGGGATCGAAGGTGAATGTTGTAAAACTCACTGGGGCTTAAAATGTGATCATTGAATTATATTTGTTCACATATGTTTGTTGCATCTTTAACATCTTAATACAGAAGAGTGGTCTTCTCTTTGAGGAAGGGTCCTTCCTGTTCTGAGCTGACTGGCTGACCTTTGACCTCCATCTGTGCTGCTGCTTGCTGACTGTTTCCAGCCTGTGGACGTTGCTAACCGGCTACCTGCGGCCTGAATGCTTCACTGGCAACGCTTCTGTGCTAACGTGCTAATAGCTTCTGTGCTAACGTGCTAATAGCTTCTGTGCTAACGTGCTAATAGCTTCTGT
>SEMN01001286.1:0-75153 GCA_005408345.1 Macquaria australasica
CTCCTCTCCCTCCTCTCCTTCCTCTCCTTCCTCTCCCTCCTCTCCCTCCTCTCCTTCCTCTCCTCTCCCTCCTCTCCTTCCTCTCCTTCCTCTCCCTCCTATCCCTCCTCTCCTTCCTCTCCCTCCTCTCTCAGTGTATCTTGTATAACAGGATCAACTTGCAGGAAGCTCTTGAGATTCCAGCCTCTTCATCTCAAGAGTCTTCTTCCTCCTTCCTCCCCCTCTCTTCTTCAGTCCCTCCACACTAAACTCTTTATTGTTTTAGTAACAAGACCTCTAACAAGGTGCTGATCTCAGCTGGTTTCCCAGATTTCTTCTTCTGAATCTTCTGTCAGTTTGAATTGGTCTGTCGATTTATCCTCTGCTCAGTGTTCAGATGCAGTGAACGAGTCAGTTTAAAAAATGACTAGTTTGAAACAGTGATACCATAGTTCAGTTAAATTTAACTATGGTATCACTGCACTTCAATACATACGTCAGTAAGTGAACGCATCACTTCAGACTGTTTTTGGTCCTAGCTGCCATGTTCAGTACAAAACTAGCCTTAAAAAACACTGTTTCTAAGGTTATCAGCTCAGCAGCCTGTTATGATGTTATCACATCATGACTGACAGCTTGTTCGTCACAGTGAAGTATGCTAACTTGATTTTATTGACCTGTGGGTTGAGCTCCACCTTTCTGGCACCTTCAGGGGGATAAAACAAACCATGAAGAGTCTGTGGACATGATATCTCTGTGCTTGTGTGTTTGCTGTCACTTCACAGGTAAATAAATAAGCACTGGTGCAGCGACAGTGCAGTCACCTCCATGCAGACAGACAGAACCACAGTGATGGTGTTTGGCTCAGAGATAATTGCGGTGTTGTGAATATTTCTGTCTCCCGTGTTTCTCAGAGTCCGGTGTCAGCATCTGGGCAGCGACGCTCAGTGCTGGCACCCCGAGGAGAGCTGGCATTTCCTGAATCAATTCATTGTAGTTTCTCTCAGCAGAGATTCAGTCAACTTTGGTCCACTTTCACAACAACGTCCACACCGACCACAGACACACACACACACACACACACACACTGAGCGTCCAGTGTTAAAGGAGCAGCTTTAAAGAGCAGAGCCATTATTGTGGGTGTTCTGTGAGAATATTACCTGTATAAAAAGGTCAGTTTAAACGTGTTTCCAGTCACTTCCCTCTAGTCTATCTGTCGCTGCAGAGACTTTTGGTTTTATTTGTTTGAGATCTCTTCAGCGCAAAATAATTTCTCACATGGAAAAGATCATTTTGTGAATGTAAAGGGTTGATATTTGGCGTCTAGTCTCTGACATTGTCACTCATACTGAGCTCAGCACAGCAAAGATTGGGGAGTGACAATAATAACTCCCCCCCAAAGGGGAAGGTAGACTCACAGTCTGCAGGTGGATGCTGGGTGGAGTCGGTCTGTATGAACAGCAGCAGGTGAGCAGCGTTACTGTAAGAATGATATTAAATTTATATTGCATTTACTCAGGTTAGCTGGACAGGTGCAAAACACACAATAACAAACAGAACAGTTGTTTAATTTTCCTCAGTTACAGCTGACAATCAATCATTTATCTGCACACACACACACACACACACACGCACGCACACACACGCACACACACAATGATCTGCAGACCCACAGCAGAAAGTCTTCAATCAATGCAGTAAGTCTGACCCTGTCAACAGGTGACCTAAAATAAAAGTCACAGCTCTGGCATCACAACAACATTAATAATAATGGAATAAAACAGCAGCAGATGTTTTAAACTAATCAAACAGCCATTTAACTGAAGAAATCCTTTCTGTTAATCCATCAACACCTACTAGGAATCACAGACTTCACCACGGGAAGAAATAAACAAAAGTCTCTCTTCAAACTGTAAATAATGTAAATAATAAGTCTTCCTCCTCTGCAGCGACCAGAGGAGGAAGACTCCTCTGACTTCCAGGGTCTGGAAGTTCAATGTCAGGGACATTAAACGTCATCACGCCGAACACAGAAACTCATCGACTCACTCGTCCTCCTTTACAGCCTCGTTGGGTTTATACTGCAAACTGTTCTAACTCAAACTTTCCCAAAGGCTTTTGTAGAAGAGGTCAGTGCTGGAAGCTCAGTGGTGGAGACGCTGAAGTCATGTGACCGTGGTGGAGCTGGTTTATAGCCTAACGTCAGCTTTTTACTGCTGGAAGTTGACTTTACGCTTCAAATATCATAAGTGGTGTTCATGTGTGAAGATTATCTTGCTGAACAAAACGTGTCCATAATAATGGAAACATCCCATTGGCTTTTTGTGGAGGGAACCAGGCCGGTGCTAACTTCCTGCATCCCTGCATCGTCATTCCTGTAATACTCTGTATATCACAACAACTAAAGATCAGGCTGTTCCTGCTCCCCAGGGGATGAATCCTCCTTTCCCCAATGCCACCATCAGGATGAAACAACCACTGAAACAGAAAGCCCACTTGAAATATTAAAATCCTCTTGTCATCACATTCATGCTCCCCTGAGGATGAACCCTCCTGTATTAAGGCCTTTACACACCAGAGGCGTTTTTTTCGTGCGATTAAAGGTTGGGTAGGCAGTATTGTTATGGTGTCATTGGCCAACAAATCCATATTAACTGTGCAGCATATTGTAATTCAAGCGGTCTGAGAGCAGACCTCTACTTCAACTTGTGATGAATGTCCAACACCGCCTTTGCCTACAGCAACATGTCCCTCCACACAGAGCTTCAGCTCATTGGCTCAAGTTGTGGGTTTGGTGGGAGGGGCTTAGCGGAGTGACACAAGGCAGCAGAGAGAGAGGAGGAAGGTTTTGCCTCCCCCAGCTTTAATTCACACGTCAATATATTTTTTTGAACTGTTGTTTTTGACATGAGTACTTTCACAGCCAACGGAACAGACGTCACATCACAACTCCAGACCTCCAACACAGACACACACACACACACACACACACCAACACACACACCAACACACGCACACACACACCAACACACACACACCCACACCAACACACACACACACACACACACACACACACACCAACACACACACCCCAACACACGCACACACACACACCAACACACACACACACACACCAACACACGCACACACACACCAACACACACACCAACACACACACACACCCACACCAACACACACACCACAGTCTCACATATGTGTATTTAAGTTTTTGCTATTTTCTTGATATTATGAATTGTACCTTTATTTTAATTTTATTTATTTATTTATTCTTATTATTCTTATTATTGTTTTAATATCATTATTTCCTGAAGCTTTGGCAATATTGTTGTTGCTACATTCATACCAATAAAGCAGACTGAGTTGAATTGAGTAGATTAGTTCACTTTTGGATGTAATAGAGTAAATATTCGCAGCAGAGTATTTTGCATTTTCGTGTTGTTTATTCATTACGTCCCGGTGTGTAAAGGCCTTTAGGAGAACTGGATACTAAACTCAAAGATGGTCCATCTCGTTAACTAACTCAATACCTCCTTAAAAAGAGTCGAATACCTTAATTTGACATTATTGTTGAAGAACACCTTAAACTAACAGGCGATGTTCATCGGGCTGAAACCAGAGATTTATGACAGTTTAGAGAGTTTGAACACGAGCATGAGGCAGTGACCCGACTCAAAACTTACGTCACACGCACAACTTATGTCACAACACCTTAATACTCGGTTAGTGCTCCGCAATGAATTTAATGGCTGATGGTGTTTGAAATCAAAAAATCTAAATGAACTAAGTTCCTTTTGTCAGATTGAATCCATCAGTTAGAAATCAGTTAATGAACGTTTGCACTGAGAAGCCATTACACATTCTTTCTTTACCCAGTAAGAAGGGTTGTTTTAACCAGCGTTAGACTTATTTTGTATATTACTGGATTAGGATTCACATATTATTAACAGTGTAATCTTTAGCTTCAGCTCTGATTGGCTGTTTGTTGGTGAAATGCACCCTGGGAGTCGTAGTTGACTTCTCTCCTTCAGGTTTTCTGTCCACAGGCTTCTTGTAGCTTTGACTTTTTTTTTATCAAAGAACCAGATATCAGTTGTTCATGTTTTGTTCTGATGATTCAACAGGACAGTTTGACGTCCATCAGAGACCTGAAGAGAGAGGACTGACAGTCACCAACACTTTAACTGCTGGAACCAATAACTCCTCCAACTTTGCAAAGGGTTAAAACACTGATGCACTGAACAGTTTTTGTAAAAAGAAATAAAATGGTGTTAAAACATGTTCATGTTTCCCAGGTGTTGGCACCACTATAGAAGTGTTTCCGGCAGTCTGCAGCCCTGTTGAACTTCATCCGTCCTGTCAGCAGATCTCTCCTCGTCTTAAAGTGAAAATGACATCTTTGCATGAGAGAAACAAACATGAGCTTTAACTGTAATAATTCTGGTTAACAGTAACAGTAACTGTCCATCCTCATTTCCATCCTCTCTTACAACTGTCCCACAGAGCTTAAAGCTGCCTCCAGCAGATCCAGGACTCTCCAGGTCTCTCCATGACTCCATGACTCTCCAGGACTCCATGACTCTCCAGGACTCTTCAGCCCAATGCAGGGATCAAACCTGCGGCTGGAGGCTCGGCGCCACGCTGCACCAGAGGAGTGATGTTGTTTTGATGTGAGAGAGAAGAGAGTGATGGGGGGGGGGGGGGGGCAGATGGAGACAGCTGGGAAAAACCTCTCTGCTCCCAACGAGGAGCTGACGGCTCGGCTCGCCACAAATCACAAACTATTTACAAGCCCTCCAAAACAAACCAGAAAATAACTTCCCCGAAGTCCAACTGCAGGACAAACCTCCTCTTAAGTGTCCGCAGCAGGAAAACAAAAGGCCTGTGTTTACTGGACGGACAAACACAGACGGACGCGGTCTCCTCGTTAAACAAAGGCTCGAAGACGGAGACGGACGAGGCTGTGAGATTGATGATGCAGCTCTCATCGCCGTCTGGAAACTTTCTCCTCAAAACTGAAATGAAAAACCTTCGACTGTCTCTGAACTTCAGACTGAGTCTTCACAGCCAAGAGATGAAGGTAGAATATCCACTGGAGGAGTAAAACTACTTCATTTGACCTTCGCCAGACGGAGGTGAAGCCCTAAATGCTCCTCAGGCTCTTAAATAAACCTCAATTTAGTTACTGGAACCGTTACTGTTAATATAACCAACAAAATAAGAGACATTTAAATTCAGAGATTAAAGAAAGCCTCAGTCTTTATTAAAGAAAAGATTCATATTATTCTCTTTCTCTCTGAGTGAGAGTCACTGGAGCTGGAGTCAGGACATGCTTAGCTTAGCTTAGCTAGCTTAGCTTAGCATAAAGACTGGAAACAAGGAAACAGCTGAACATCTGACTCAGAAAAAAAAGCAGAATGAAGACAATTTACTTTCTTTAAGGCAGGGTGTGTCTACATTATGGTACTGTCACTTATAACCTGCATCATTTATTTCCAGCAGCTTTCAGCTCTAATTCAGTTTCCTCCTGTTGGTTGAAGCTCTGCAGACGTTCAGGCACAGAAAAGAATATCTTTTCTTTCACACAATGGAATATATTCACAAAAGTATGTGTTGAATATGGCTGTTTTCATTTACATTTACTACTTTAATACTGAAAACTACATTTTACTGATTATACTCACACACTTTCACTGCAGGACTTTTACTTTAACAGAGTATCTCTACAGTGTGGTATTAGTACTTTTACTGCAGTAAAGGATCTTCTGTTACAGTTGAATCTAATGACGGTTGTGTTGTATTTTTGAGTTTTTAAGTGTTAAAGTCTTAATGAATATTACCTGAGGGAGTTAATATTCAGAACCTTTATTTTAATGTTATTTAGTCATGAATATTTAACGTAGATAAATACTTTTTAAAGATCAGTGTGAGTTCAGACCACTCGCTGCGATGAGTCACTGAGAAAACGATGACTGTGATTCAGTCCGTTTTAAACACTCCTCAGAGAACTGATGAGTTCAGCAGAAAACACAACTGACCACCAACAAACAGCCAACAGAGAGGAGTGTAAAGGTCAGAGGTCACCGCTCTGTGACCTGCTCGGACACTTCAGGAGGGAAATATGGAACCGAACTACAACGCTGTAGACTCACCTGTCTGATGCAGCTCAACAAAGCTGCACTAACTGATGTTTCTGTCCACTTCAGCAGAAACAGTCCGTGAACACAACACGAACACGTCTTCATCTTTTCAGTTGATGAGTTGAACTTGTGACCAAACAGCTGCATGTGGACTGTTTGTGTCACCTGATGTTCCCTCTGTTAGGTCTGTGTTTGGTCTCCACCAGCTCCTGAGGGAAAAATCTGATTTGTCACACCTGTCCCAGGTGGTATAAACACCAGTCAGGTGACTGCTGTATTTTAGCTTTTAGCTTTACTAGTAAATGTAAATAAATAAATGTATTGGAATGTGCAGCTTTCCTGTTCTTATTTTAAGAATGTTTAACAAGCTAACTTCATTATGGAAAAACCATAGCTGTCTCAGATCTCGTCCTCCCGTCAGTACACTCACATGCAGTACACTGTGTACACTGTGTACTGACTTGTGTAGTTGTGCGTTTACCAGAAATGACGAACGCAACCTTTGACCGCGTCTTCTTCTTCTTCTTTTTAATGGCGGACTGCAGCTGGGCGGAGCTTTATCGCCAACATTTACCGTGATTGCCGCACGCCGAAATATCTGCCAGCACGTTTGTTCACTTGACTTCAGTTCAATCATATTAAAAATGAATAAAAAATGAACGTGCTTTTACTTTTAGCTGTAACAATCACAGCCGCGGCCGCCATTTTCATACGTTGGTGGTCCTCCCCTTCTGCTACGTGGCCAAGATGGCGACCGTTGAGGGACCCTTATGAGTACACCATCCGGGTACTTACAGTACACTGCATTTTGCCATACTTACCAGTGTGAACGCACTTATGCACTCAAAATACTAAGTTTGAGTACGCAAGTACGCGAATTGAGACACAGCTGCAGTCTGATTATTCCACGCAGAGTATTTTAAACTGGAGGGGTGTTCGAGGGGAGAGCTGGATGTTAAAGGTCCATCACTATTAAAACACATGGTTCTCCTCCAGTGTGTGTGTGAGTGTGCGTGAGTGTGTGCGTGAGTGTGTGTGTGTGTGTGAGTGTGTGTGTGCGTGAGTGTGCGTGAGTGTGTGCGTGAGTGTGTGTGTGTGTGTGAGTGTGTGTGTGCGTGAGTGTGTGTGTGTGTGTGAGTGTGTGTGTGGGTGTGTGTGACCACGGAAAAGAGGAAGTGTGTTGTGCTGTTGTGCAGCTCCTGCAGGGCCCACATGCTTCCTGTGGCCGTCCACGCCGCGGGGGTGGGGGGTGTTGGGGGCATCTGTGGTTCCCATCATCCTCGGTTCCTATCAGCTCCTGCAGTTACCCCCCACCCCCCCACCCCGGTCCTTCCAGCAGGTCTGGCTGTTACACCAGCGTGCAGCCGCGGCCCACCGCAGCTTAAATAACAGCAGTGGCTCTGATCTGAGGTCAGATCTAATCTCTGAGCCCATCTGCCTGCTGCTCCCAACAACAACAACACACCGCCGCCGCCTTTATTCCATCTGATTCTCCGTCCGGCTGCACGTTATTAATACTCGTCTGCTGTGTGTGTGTGTGTGTGTGTGCAGCGGCGGTTGGCTGTTACTCGTTGGGAAAGTGTTTTACCGCTTGCAGCATCTTCCTCTCGACGAAGAAGAAGAAGAAGAAGAAGAAGAAGACGCTGAGTGTTGGCCAACAGACTGACAAGCTTCTTTCTTCAGTTTGTTGACACATTTCAGAGGTGAAACAGACCTGTGAAGGTCTGCAGAGCCTCACCTGTCGGCAATAGCCCCGCCCCTCTGACAGGTCACTCCAAAGGTGACACTGAAGGTGGGCGTGGCCTCAAGGAAACATGACGTCAAAGGAAGAATATGTATTACAATGCCACCAGTGCCTCTCCAGCCAACATGTACACAATATACACAGTATATACAGTATATACAGTATATACAGTACAGTATATACAGTATACACAGTATACACACAGTATACAGTCATACTGCCACAGGTAAATAAGGTGATGTCATACACTGTGTTGTCAGGACAACAATCAATAAAGAACTGAACAGAGGTGGAAAGAAACTAAGTTTATTTACTCAGGTACTATAGCCTACTTATGTACAATTTTGAGGTACTTGTACTTTACAGAGAGAGAGAGACAGACAGAGAGAGAATGTTTGTGTTTGTTCATACACACAGACAGGACTGTGTGTGTGTGTTGGCTCATCCAAGAAAAAAATATATATATACACACACACATATATATATAATATATATATATATATAAGCCACACGCAATTTTTCTTGTGAAAAAAATAAGAAATGTTATTAAAAACGTTCTCACAAGGTGATCTGCTCCGATTACAGGCAAAAAATGTTGGAGCGCACAGAAAGGAACTAAATAAATGTTAAAAATAAATAGATAAATAATTAAAAACAGGCTGAAGCTCCACATTTTCAGTAAATAATTTTCACTTGTCTTTCCTGCTCAGACAAACTCAATGCCACAATATTACACTCAGCTGGCACAGCGTGGTTATCTTCATTAACTCACCAGGATTTAACTGTTAACTGACTTTGTGTGCTTTTCTGACAGATTCACAGTTTAAATACTCTATATGAATAGCAGCAAATCTCCAAACCCCATGTTTCAAGATTTAAAGACTTTATTTATTTGTTAAAAAACTTCTTCTGTTGGATAAATAAGGTTTGGTTTTTCAGATATGGAGAAGAGGAGCAGAACCACAGAGTCAGAATGTATTATTGCGCCGCAGAATTACAACCGGCACCGGTAACCACATCAGCAGCTGCCTGTTCACTGTCATCAGTCACATTTTCTGTGTTGCTCCTTACCTTTCACTATTTAAACATGAAGATACATTTTACAATACAGACAAATATTACATTATTATTTTAATTTTGAGACCCCCTCAAAATTTGATTTTGCTGTCTTCGGGGGGTCCTAGTTGTCAATTAGGGACCCCCCGAATTAGAGACCCCCCATATTTCGCACACTGGTCACACTTATTATTATTATGATTATTATGATGATTATTAGTTGTATAATATGACCCTGAGGCTGAAAGGGTCATCAGACTTACTGAACCTGAACCTCACAAACTAAGCGGGGGAGGAGGGGGGAATGTAGGGGGAGGAGGAGAGGGAGGTAAAGGTATACTGAGAGCCCACCACACAGACCAGGTCTCACTTTATGAGAATTAAGTAGAAACAGAGATCTGGCTTCATAATTTGTAGAATGATATATAAAACAGACCCCCCTGTACAATGTGATATAATAAATATGTGATAATAATATATTTATATAATTGTGTAAGATGAGATTTAGTTTTGTGAAGATTTATTTTAGAGATTTCCTTCTCAGATTTAATTATTGCAGTATTTAATTAAGGGTAACCACATATGTATGTATGTGTGTATATGTTGTATGCTGCTCGGGAACTATATGATATGGTGCACCTTGCCTGTGATGTTAATGATGGTTAAGATTGGCAGAGTGATATGATGATCTTTCACGTTGTTCCGTTGTCTGAATGTTGAGGCGAACATTAATAAAAAGTGGACCAAGTGAGACAGAAGAAGCTGCTCTTATTTTACCGTCGTCCCGAGATTAGTTTTAATCAGCGTTACAACTGTATAATGTTAGAGATGTTATTTATATTGTGCCTGATCAGAACTGTAGTTTGTTGTGAGGTGGACCAAATATGCAATTCATCCCACAATGCACCAATAGCAGTCAACACTCAGGGAATAGGAACCCACCTGTCTGCAGCCTGAGTCAGAAACTCAAGTTAAGGGTTCAGTTTAATAAAAAATCACCTTCACATGATGAGAATCTGGACTCGGTTTGTATTTATACAAATTTGATTTATGCATTTTATTGATTTGTTCACAACACAACACGTTGTTGGCACTGATCTCCCTCCATGTTCCACAGGTGGAGGTGTTGATGGAACAGATAAACACACGACATGCCGACTCTATTTCTTGTCTCTACTCTTTAATTTGCCCGATTTAATTTGTTTTATTTTGACTTTCCCATGTAAAGCACTTAAAGAGTACTTTATTAATCAAATGTATTATATATTATTATATGATGACGTTTGATTTGTTATTCTGTGCTGCTGTCCTATCTTCTGTCTTACAGCTGCTACAGTTTTTGGTTCTCATCAGAAGAGAACAACTTAAATTTATTCCTCAAAGCCCCTGAAAACTTTCAGATACAGGCTGAGGTGGAACATGCAATAAGACTTTACTTTATCTGAATTTAACTTAAATATGACTTTCACCCTGTCAGTCCCAGCAGACAGCAGCTTTCTGTCAATCTGTCGGTCCACATGTAGTCCTGATCCTGCTGCAGCTGAGTGACATCTTTGCTTCAGAAAGATAAACATGTTTTAAAACGTCTCAACATACACGAGTCAAGAGGACGCAACGAAAGGAGGAAAAATCCAAAACACTCCCCGCTCTCTTTAACACGCCTGGTTTTTAATACTACAGGGTTTTATTCATTTTTATTTATTTATTTGTTCTGGATTTCTCCTTTTTGTTTCAGTCAAAGGTTCTTAGAGTGAGTTTGTTGTCTGTGTTTTATTTCTGACGCTGTTTCAGTAAAATCCTCCGATTATTGTTCTACATGTTACATTTGATTCATCTTCCATCATTGTGGTGAAACAGAACAGTGTGACAGATGTGAATCAGTCTGATGAACAGGAGACCTGAAGGGTTAATAACTCAGAGTCCCGTCCTCTGATCCCGTAAATCCAATCAGAGATTTAAAAGTTTAAATTAAGGGTGTGTGTGTGTGTGTGTGATAATTAAGGTATTTTTTAAGGTGTGTTTGTCTCAAAGTGAGTCGACATCACTGAAAACATCTTTAATGACGTGCAGGTTTATTTTTCTTCTCATCGTTTTTTTCCTTTTTGACGATGAAACTGTGAAATTTGTTCTTTTATCTTTAACTTTTATTCTTCATCATGTCAGTCGAAGCTCCGCAGACGTCCTGCGGGATTTAAAATGTGAGAAAATATTTATTGATTATTATTTTCAGTAAAAAGCAGAGAAAACTGCAAAGTTTCAACTTTGTGTAAACAATGCTAATAATAATAAAATGTATTTACAGTTTAGAACATGTTTCATGCAGAAAAGGTGTGTGTGTGTGTGTGTGTGTGTGTGTGTGTGTGTGTGTGTGTGTGTGTGTGTGTGTGTGTGTGTGTGTGTGTGTGTGTGTGTGTGTGTGTGTGTGTGTGTGCGTGTGTGTGTGTGTGTGTGTGTTCTTATCATAGAGCGACGGCTGTTTCCTGCCGCAGGAAGTGACTGACTCAGCTGATCAGTTCCAATCAGCCTGATCAATAACTCTGATAAAGTGAAGTCTGTTATGGGAGGCCGATTAGGGTGAAAACATTGAAAACTTGCACACACACATTTACAATGTGGACACGCACTGAAAACATACACACACACTTAAAATGTTCACACCCACCACCTTCACAGGCAGCAGGATGCAGGCTACTTGTGTGTGTAGGAGTATCTGAGTGTGTGTGTAAAATAATTTCAGTGCGAACACACTGAAAACAGTCTGGCACAGAGCCCCCTTGTGTGTGTGTGAGTGTGTGTGTGTGTGTGTGTGTGTGTGTGTGTGTGTGTGTGTGTGTGTGTGTGTGCGCCTCAAACATTTTTCAGTGCGTCCGGAAGTAGTTTCAGTGTAACCTGAAGACACGCTGCCCGACCTGAACCAACAAAACATGAGCTGCTTCTGGTTTCACCACAATGAAATTTGAAATTTGCAATAAATATTTATCCCCATTGGTTTAGTGATGTTGAACTAAATAATATTCCTAAATCTCTGAGCACATAATAAATTGTGCATATGGTTGTTGTCTATACACAGTCTGTCAGTACAAGGCTCATCACTCGCTCACAAATCCATGTTTGATCACGTTCGCCCTGATTTTATTTTGAAAGTTGGGACAGGAAGTGGTGGTTGCGGTCTTTAGGACGTTGGTAAACTTGCTCGTCACGTCTCCGGTTGATTCAGATCGGGGGGTGACCGGCAGCGACACGGTGGACCACCGAGTTCACCGGAGAAACAAGAGAGAGTTGATGGACAGCAGCAGTGACAGGCAGCCGGTCGGAGGAGCCTCCTGGTTCAGACCTCATTACCTGGTTCAGACCTCATTACCTGGTTCAGACCTCATTACCTGTCTGCTGAACCAAGAGGCCTCCTGGTTCAGACCTCATTACCTGGTTCAGACCTCATTACCTGGTTCAGACCTCATTACCTGTCTGCTGAACCAAGAGGCCCATCAAATAATAAAGAAAATCAGCCATGTTACCCATTTTCTCTTTGCTTTCGACCCACCCCAGTTGCTGAAAAGTGGGGGGGGACTGCACTTGTTGAACCACGGGGGGGGGCACTAAAAAATGTTTGAGGCGCACATACACACACACACACACAAGGGGGCTCTGTGCCAGACTGTTTTCAGTGTGTTTGCACTGAAATTATTTTACACACACAAGTAGCCTGCATCCTGCTGCCTGTGAAGGTGGTGGAGTGTGAACATTTTCAGTGTGTGTGTGCAAGTTTTCAGTGTTTTCACCCTAATCGGCCTCCCATACCATAGTCTGTCTAACTAACTTCTCACGTCACGTCTGTCGTGTCCTCCTTCTCTTCTTTAACTGGTCTTCTTCCTCTCATTTCTCCTCTTCCTCCTCTCTGCAGATGGGCGTGGAAGGTCTCTCCTCCTCCTCCTGCTCCTCCTCTTCCTCCTCCTCTCTCCTCTCTCCTCCTCCTTCTCCTCTTCTCTGCAGACGGGCAGGGCAGGTCTCTCCTCCTCCTCCTCCTCCTCCTGCTCCTCCTCTTCCTCCTCCTCTCTCCTCCTCCTCCTCCTCCTCTTCCTTCTCCTCCTCTCTGCAGACGGGCAGGGCAGGTCTCTCCCCCTCCTCTTCTTCCTCTCTCCTCTTCCTCCTCTTCCTCTCTCCTCTTCCTCCTCTTCCTCTCTCCTCCTGCTCTTCCTCTCTCCTCTTCCCCCTCTTCCTCTCTCCTCCTCCTCCTCCTCCTCAGCAGAGCTCAGCAGGGATTTGTGTTCTGAGTGGAGAGATTAGAGTTTTTCTTTATTTTCTGATGTTAAAGTCTGTCTGAGCCGCATGATTCATCACTGACACACCTCACTGTGTGTGTGTGTGTGTGTGTGTGTGTGTGTGTGTGTGTGTGTGTGTGTACCTGTTATATGACTCATTGTTTTTTATTGTTCAAAGAAAGTCCATCAATGATTGGCTGTTTATTCTGAATAATTATAAACTCCATTTTCAGCACAAACGCTCTGCAGTTTAACTTCATATTAATTTCACTTCCTGTCCTGGAGGTTCGGTGTCGGTTGTAGAGAAATTTGTTTTCATTAAATGAGAATAATCAGAGGAAAACTCAACTCTGGACTCTGGACAAAAAGTCTGATCCTGGAAGCTGAAGGGTCCCTATGTGTTATAAATGCAGCTTCTGTTTGACAGAATGATGAACTAATGAAGTTTGTATTATTCTTTCATTCTTGTGTTTTATGTCTTTATTTATTGCAGGAAATGTTTGAAAACCAATAAATATATTCAGCAGTTTAAACTCTGTTTTTCATTGAAAGTCAATGAAACCAACAACTGGTTGAACTGAACCGACACTGAAAACCCTGCTCTCTGATTGGCTGATTGGCTCTTTGAGTGTAAATCATTACTGTATGCAGTGATGGAGACATTAAAAACAGAGGTCAGAGCTCTTTATGGGTCCAAACTGAAGCAAAGTGTTGTTGTTTTTTACAGTGTGTTTTTAGTCAGTTTGACTCGCGGTGACGTAGCATGATCAGACATGATCCGTCAGTGTTGTTGCCATGGTTACCTGCAGTGTAATCAGTCTGATATGACAACTTCACTCATTAGTTCATCAGTTTGGGGAAGTCCCGACGGTCCTCTGAGAAACAAGATACCAGAGTTGACAGGTGTGTGCGCGTGACCTGCAGGTAAAGATGTTTACGTTCTTCCTCGCTGACACACCTTTCTGGAGGCGGGGCCTGCTGCATCAGTGTTTACCTTTTGAAGGCCTACCTGTTGTGTCATGAAGTGTGAAACTTTTCTAAGATGTTACAGTTCAGGAGCAGCTGATGTTTACTGTGATCAGCTGATCTTTATCCAGCCTCGCCTGGCTGCTCCTCACACACCTGTAACCTGTGAGGAGGAAGAACCTCATGTTAAGATGTTTTATTTGTTTTGCTTCACCAGAATACGCAGAGACACTGTTACAGAAAAGACCATGAAGGCTGATCATAAACACATTTCTGACGTGATGAATTCACTTGATGAAAACATGAAAACGTTTTCCCTGTAAAATCCAGAATAGAATTTAAAATCCTTCTCCTCACCTTCAAAGCCCTAAATGGTCAGGCACCATCATATCTTAAAGAGCTCATAGTACCCTATTACCCCACTAGAGCACTGCGCTCCCAGAATGCAGGGTTCCTTGTGGTTCCTAGAGTCTCTAAAAGTAGAATAGGAGCCAGAGCCTTCAGCTATCAAGCTCCTCTCCTGTGGAACCAGATCCCAGTTTGTGTACGGGAGGCGGACAACCTCCTCACATTTAAGAGTGGCTTAAGACTTTCCTCTTTGATAAAGCTTATAGTAGGGCTGACTCAGGTGACCCCTGAGCCACCCCTTAGTTATGCTGCTATAGGCCTAGACTGCCAGGGGACTTCCTATGATGCACTGAGCTCCTTTCTCCTCCTCTTCCTCTCCATCTGTACGCCCTCATATCCCATCAATGCTTGTTATTAATTCAACTTCTTCCCGTAGTTGTGTGCTTTCTCTCCTCTCTCTCTCTCCCTCTCCCCTTCTGTTGCTTTCTGCAGGTATTTCTGCCTCCGGAGCTGTAGAGTCTGGGTCTGTGGTTGCTGCCGCCTGCTGCCCCGTGCTCCTGCTCTGCACCCGCTGCTGCTATTGCTGTTGTTGCTCTTGTTATTAGTATTGCTATTATAGTGTTGCTCTTAGTGTTGTTTCTGTTGGTGTTAACATCAATGCCATTACCATATCTATTACTTTACATCTCTATGTGGAACTGTATTGTGCTGCTGTATGTTCTCTTTCCTCCTGCCCCCCCCAACCCAACCGGTCGAGGCAGATGACCACCCACCCAGAGCCTGGTTCTGGTTCTGGTTCTGCTCGAGGTTTCTACCTGTTAAAGGGAGTTTTTCCTTGCCACTGTCTCCTGGTGCTGCTCATGGTGGGAACTGTTGGGTCTCTGTAAATATAAAGAGTCGGTCTAGACTTGCTCTACTCGAAAAAGTGCCCTGAGATAACTTTGTTATGATATGGCGCTATATAAATAAAACTGAATTGAACTGAATTGAAAATAGTTTTTCCTGCCAAACAGAAACCAACTTTGAACCAAGAAACAACAAATGTCCTAAAAATGTATTTTAAATGTACAATTTTCATAAAGGACACTGGTGCTTTAAGATACTGATTTTTCAAGGTAATTTAATTTTTATTTAAATTCATGAATTTAAAATAAATATAAATTCACATAATATAACCACAGGTGAGTTTCAGGTATTTCACAGGTGATACACGCACACAGGCTGAGATGGGTTTTGGTAATTTCACATGTAAATGTGCTTTTTTTAGTAAGGGGGTTTTAAGTTTTACATTTTAACAGGAAATTCTAACAATTCAACCACTAATCTATTGTGAAGTATTTGTAATATTTCACAGTGTCATATAAATATGATACATCTGGGCTCTTCTTTTGATTGTCTTTTTCACCGTGTTGTTCCTGTGTTTCACTAACTGAACGTCAGTGGACACTCAACACATCTGTAACTTTCTAACTATTAAACAGTCTGTGAACTACGCTGCTCAATAAAAATATATTCACACTCATTTAAATCTGATTTCTGATGATGAAACTCTGGTGTGATGAATGTTGGAGCAGCTCTGAACCCTCGACTGCAGGTCAGACTTCAGCTGAGAAAAACACGATTCTACAGAAACAAAGTTTTTTTTTTGCCTCGACTAAAAAGCGACTCCACTCAGAATGAAGTAAAGCGGAATTTTGTTTTCTGTGTTTTGTCTGAAGTTGTTTGTCTTCAGTCTTCGTCACCTTCGTTTCTGCAGATCGTATCGTCTTGTCTCCAAAATGCTGCCGAGCCGGATAGTCTGGAACGACACACTCACACTTCCTGTTTGGAACAAAAATCAAGTCCAACAACATTAGTCAGGAGGTCAGAGGTCAACAAGCTTCGCTCCTTTACTATAGGTCCTGTGAGCACAGAGGGGGTGGACAGAATAATAGAAACACTAATCAGACCTTCATTAACCTCTTGCACTCTGACTTCCTCCTTAAATGTCCAAAACGTCACATCACAGTGATGTGTCACCAACCAGCCACATTTAAAAAATGTATCCCCAGGTATTGTGCTAATCAATTAATAGTTGAAGTCACCAACTATTCTGTTGTTGTCATTTTATCATCTTTTTCTTTCTTTCTTTAAAATAAGCCTTTACTCTTTTAATGTTTCCTGTTTTCCTGCCAATAAATGATCTAAACGAAGCATCTGCTTTTCTTGTTATCTCTCTGGACTGTTGTTGAACATTTGAAGCCATTTTTCACTTTTTTCTGATATTTCTCAGACTAAAAAAATGAACTGATTAAAAAAAAACATTGAAAGATTAATTGATAATGAAAATTAATGAATGACATTAATTGCAGCCTTAATTTTGCCTGACTTGATCAATACTTAAAGTTATATATTTTGTGTATACAAATAAAATGTTCTTATTAACTTATTTGCACTTTTCATCCAGACTCACACAGTAGATGTTAGATTTTTATCTTTATTTCTTATTGTTTCTTAATCTCTTCGTTGTCTGTTTATTTGCCTGCTGCTGTAATCAATAAACACCTTTGCTTCTAAGTTGAGATGTACATTTGTTTTTGTTACATTAGATTATTCTGTTTTTCACTTTGCATTTGTTTTTTCTATTTCCCACATCACTAATATCAAATCCAGCAGTTAGGGTCAAAGGTCACAGTGAACTGTCAGTTTGTCTCAGTAACATCTGATCTGATAACAGCTTCTGAGTCCGTGTTGTTTTCTATGATCGATGCGTTCACGTGCACGTTGCCTTCAGTGTCTGCCCCGTCAGCATGATTCATGAGTGACTCTGCTGGTTTCAGGTCAGTATCATCTCCGCTCTGTGGGAGAAAGTCTGGCAGCTCGCCTGCTTCAGAGCTGCTGATATGAGGAGGAACGAGGAGTCTGAGAACAACATGACCAATAATCCCAGTTCTCCCCAGGATTAAAGGAGAACCACATCTGAAAGATATACTGATGTTTTTTAGTTACTATAGGAACAAACAGAAAGTAGAAGAAGGAATTTCCTTCCTTCCTTCATATTTTGTGATCAATTATAAAAGAAAAAGATGTTTATAATGTGCTGTAGCTTCAGAGCAGTTTGTCTCATTGAACTTCCCGTTCATCATCATAATGGTGTGTTCCCACCAAAAGTGAAGTGAATGTTCGCCTCGCTTTACTCGCTTGAGTTTGACTGCTGGATCATTCCGGGAAAAAATATCGGAGTGCCAACAACTTTTATTTCTTTTCGTTACCATGGTCGAAATAACTAATATTGCTGCATTGTACCTGTTGTGGAAGTCTCAAATATGTCGGAAAACTAAATGCTGTAGTGTTTGGGTTCATAACATCATCCGGAGGCGCATACAGCTCGGTGAATTTCACCGCCTTCTCCAGGAACTGTGTCTGGATGACAGCTGCTTCCAGCGCTACTGGAGGCTGACCAGAGCCCAGTTTGATGACCTGTTAGCTAGGATCGGTGCCAGGATTTCTCGGATGGACACCAACTACAGGTGTTCCGTCTCAGCTGCGGAGCACCTGTCCATCTGTCTCCGGTGAGTGGCAGCTTCATATGGCTTACTACAGCGGTAGGAACCCAAAATAAACAGATTTTGCTGTGATAAAATTGCAATAAACGTATCAAAAGGATGCCGAAATAACTACATCATGATGCCAAATTGTAAAAAATCTGAACTGATGCTTTGTCAGGTCTGTCCACAAGACAACAAGCAAACTACTTTTAAAATGCTTGTTTTCTCAATGGAGTTCAGATCAATCAGAGCTATGCTATGGTAACATTGTAGCTGCTCTATCACACACTCAAAATAACGTAATCTAAATCGGGCATAAATACGGCAGCGACGTTATTGTATATATACATATATATCTACATACTGTGTAACTTAAACTCACATTCATTTATGTTTGTTATTGATGACGGCAGCTGTGCAGCCATATATTTTATGTAGACACCCACAGTGTGTTCACTACAGCTCAGTTAAATTAAATGTTTTCTATGCTGCAGATACCTTACCACTGGTGACTCATTCAGGATGATTGGCTTTTGCGACACAGGTCACGTGAATATATCGCCCAAGTTGAAATTTTTCAACTCATGCGAATAGGCGGAAGACGCGAATTTCGTCTATTCGCGCCACGGAAGTCGCATCATTCGCGCCACCCGACTCAAATTTGCGTCTATTCACGTCTTTGTATTGACTTTGAATGTAATATCACCGCCAGAAACACTCAATTCGCTTTTGGTGGGAACACACCATAAGAGAAGAGCTCGGTGGAACGCAGGTGAGTCGTAAAACATGTCTATTAAACAGGTTCAGAGGCAGAAATGTAGAAAGGACACATTGTGGTTTTCTCTTCTGATGGAGCTGGCTAACAGTTTCCTCCTGGCCGGACTGAGAGAATACTTCAGCAACCGACAGTGGTCTGGGAAAACAGGCAAGCTGGATCAGACTCAGGCAGGTCAGGCACACCAGGAACCCACTCTGGGGGGAACAGGTGAAGGAGGGCTGGTATATGTACTGAGGGCTAAAGGGGGGATGAGCTGCAGGTGAGGAGATGGGAGGGGAAACCAGGTGAGGGGGATGAGGTGATGGCCAGACAAGAGGGAGAGGAGGTGTCTGAAATGAACTGAAAAAGAGGAGGAGGAGGAAGAGGAGAAGGAAGAAGAAGACAACAGTGGTGAATAGTATGTGAAAGGAGAAGAAGACTGAGGGAAGGGAAAGAAGGAGGAGAGGAAAAAAAGGTATGATAAAAATAAAGAAAAGCAGAACATGGAAGGAGGGAGGGAAGAGAGGAAATGAGAGGAGACTAGAAGATTAAAGAGAGAGAGGAAGAGAGGAGAAGACGGGGAAGAGAAGGAGAAGAAGAGTTTAGAAAGATGAATAGAGAAAGAACAAAGGAAGGGGGAGAGGAAAAGGATGAAGGACAAAGAAAGGAGGAATGAAGAAGGAGGAGAAGGGAGAGAAAATGAAAGCATGGAAAAGAGGAGTAGAAGAGAAACAAAGAAGAGAGAAGTTGAGACCTCCACCTCTTTATTCTCCTTCTCCTCCTCCTCTTTCCTCTCCCTCTCCTTCTTCTCCTCCTCCTCTTTCCTCTCCCTCTCCATCTTCTCCTCCTCCTCTTCCTCCCTCCTGCTGGAGCTGTGACTGCACTCAGTCGTGATACATTTGTCCTGCTGAAAGAGAGCAGAGAGAGTGAAGCTCAAGTTTCTTTTCTTTGGACGGAGACCGTCACGCTCTCATCCAATGAACCCCTCCTCCTCCTCTTCCTTGTCAGGAGAGGAAAGAGGGAGAGAAGGAGGAGCAAAGGATGGAGATCAGACTGTTGAGGTGAGAAAAGAGAAGAGAGGAAGGGGAGAAAGAATAGCGGTGGAAGTAAAGAAGGGAGGAGATCAGGAGAAGGAGGTATGTTAGAAAAGAAAGGAGAAAAACAGGAGAGTGGAAGCATGAGAGAGGAAAATGGTGGGGAGGAGAAAATAGAAAAGAGGGGGAGGGGGAGGACAGGAGAGAGACAGGGGAGAGGGGGAGGAGAGGGGGTGAACAGTAAAGCAAAGGGGGAGGTGAAGGTTAGCCAGACCCAGCATGCAGCTGTTGGGTGTGTTTGATTAGTTTTACCGAGCTGCTCACCGGGTGGTGTATTAACTGTCATTAAACAGACAGACAGGTGCAAGTACTGCAAAAGTGACGAATATATTAAATATAAAATTAAAATAAAAAATATATCTGTTTCTAAATGAAGAGCTGTAGAGTGTTTGAAATGAAGAGGATGGAGTGCAAATGTTGACAGTATAAAGAATGAAGAATATGTGAAATGTACAGAGATAATAATCCAGAAAATGTGCAGCCAGGTAAATGTGAGTGAGCGTCCCCTGCACCCATATAAATGTGAGTGAGAGTCCCCTGCAGCCAGATAAATGTGAGTGAGTGTCCCCTGCAGCCAGGTAAATGTGAGTGAGTGTCCCCTGCAGCCAGGTAAATGTGAGTGAGTGTCCCTTGCAGCCAGATAAATGTGAGTGAGCGTCCCTTGCAGCCAGATAAATGTGAGTGAGAGTCCCCTGCAGCCAGATAAATGTGAGTGAGTGTCCCCTGCAGCCAGGTAAATGTGAGTGAGTGTCCCCTGCAGCCAGGTAAATGTGAGTGAGCGTCCCTTGCAGCCAGATAAATGTGAGTGAGTGTCCCCTGCAGCCAGTAAATGTGAGTGAGCGTCCCCTGCGGCCAGTAAATGTGAGTGAGCGTCCCGTGCAACGAGTAAATGTGAGTGAGCTTCCCCTGCAGCCAGTAAATGTGAGTGAGCGTCCCGTGCAGCCGGTAAATGTGAGTGAGCGTCCCCTGCACCCATATAAATGTGAGTGAGCGTCCCGTGCAGCCAGATAAATGTGAGTGAGCGTCCCGTGCAGCCGGTAAATGTGAGTGAGTGTCCCCTGCAGCCAGATAAATGTGAGTGAGCATCCCGTGCAGCCAGTAAATGTGAGTGAGCGTCCCCTGCAGCCAGGTAAATGTGAGTGAGCGTCCCCTGCAGCCAGATAAATGTGAGTGAGCGTCCTGTGCAGCCAGATAAATGTGAGTGAGCATCCCCTGCAGCCAGGTAAATGTGAGTGAGCGTCCCGTGCAGCCAGTAAATGTGAGTGAGTGTCCCCTGCAGCCAGTTAATGTGAGTGAGCGTCCTGTGCAGCCAGATAAATGTGAGTGAGCATCCCCTGCAGCCAGGTAAATGTGAGTGAGCGTCCCCTGCAGCCAGTAAATGTGAGTGAGAGTCCCTTGCAGCCAGTAAATGTGAGTGAGCGTCCCCTGCAGCCAGTAAATGTGAGTGAGGGTCCCGTGCAACCAGTAAATGTGAGTGAGCTTCCCCTGCAGCCAGTAAATGTGAGTGAGCGTCCCGTGCAGCCAGTAAATGTGAGTGAGCGTCCCCTGCAGCCAGGTAAATGTGAGTGAGCGTCCTCTGCAGCCAGATAAATGTGAGTGAGCATCCCGTGCAGCCAGTAAATGTGAGTGAGCGTCCCGTGCAGCCAGATAAATGTGAGTGAGCGTCACCTGCAGCCAGGTAAATGTGAGTGAGCGTCCCCTGCAGCCAGGTAAATGTGAGTGAGCGTCCCCTGCAGCCAGTAAATGTGAGTGAGCGTCCTGTGCAGCCAGATAAATGTGAGTGAGCGTCACCTGCAGCCAGGTAAATGTGAGTGAGCGTCCCCTGCAGCCAGGTAAATGTGAGTGAGCGTCCCCTGCAGCCAGTAAATGTGAGTGAGCGTCCCCTGCAGCCAGATAAATGTGAGTGAGCGTCCCCTGCAGCCAGTAAATGTGAGTGAGCGTCCCCTGCAGCCAGTAAATGTGAGCGTCCCCTGCAGTGAGAAGAAATGCATCAGCGTGTGAAAGCACCAGGAGGGTAAAGTGATACTGAAGAAGCTGTAATCAGTTTCATACCTGTGCTCTCTGCTCACTGAGTCTGTGTGGATGATCTGCAGCAGCAGGAGCTCAGACACTCTCAGGATCTGTCGACGTTTCACCTCCAGTTTCATATTTTAATCTAAAAAGAGAAAATAAAATGGAGAGCTGGAGCCAGAAGAACACAGCTGGTGGTGCAGGTGAAAACACAACTGCAACACATTCTCACATCTATTAACTCACACAGGCACACATGAAAATAATACAAACTGTTTCTCTAAAGCAACAATCTTCTGTGTTTCTGTGCTGAGCTGCAGGGTGGGGGGCAGTAACACAGAGAGGGAAGTTTGGCACTAAACATACAGTAACTTTGGATAAACACTCGAGTCCCCTCAACATATTCAGTGTTAAACCGACTGCAGGAAGTGGGTTAGGGTTACCAGCGACAGTAAACACAACAGCTGTATGTTATCCTCCACGCACAGATCTGTGATTCACATGTTGATCACTCACATGTCTATACAGGTAAATCTAAATCACAGCATCACTGATATACATGTTGAATATAAACCAGTGTGTTACCCAACACATCTGGACAGATGTTAGTGTAACAGTCTGATCAGTTTCACTTGCACTGACATTGCACTTTATACAGCACCGTTAACCGCAACAGAGTGAAGTGTGTGTGTTTCTGTCTCGTTGGATTTAAATAACAGACTTGTTAATCTTTGGGTTCGGGGGGGTTGGGTATCAAGTATTTTCAAGTCCAAGTGAAGTCACGAGTCATCGTGTTAAAGTCCAAGTCAAGTCTAAAGTCATCACATTAGTGACTCGAGTCCACACCTCTGGTCTTTAGTAAACTGTTTCTTTGATTTGTCACTAACCTGTGAACCGAGCAGGTGATCACTGTGTTGTTCTCTCTGACCTCATCGCTCCGTGTCTGTAGATGCTGATTAAAAGGTTAATACTGGAAATACACAGAAAATCAAGCACAAAATATGTTTGATCATTTTTACAAAACAAGCTCTTGTACAGATTTTGTGGCAGGTGTGTGGCTACAAAGAGGAGAGGCCCATGTTCTTTTTTACGTAGATGAGTTACGTAGAAAACAACTTGCTTCATTGGGGAATCAAAACCAGCTGATTGGTCGTCTCCAGTTTGCACAAAGTTGCCAAAGCTGCTGTTACTCCAGCATGTTCCATAAGCTTCAATTCACAATGAACTGCTTCCTGTCGGGTGTTTGAGTCCTGACCTTCTCTTGTATTTTGATCAACAGATATTATAATATTCTCCTCATAAGATGCTAGAATTGAACATTTGGTAAGTAATTAATTACGTTGATATATATTTATATAGCACTTTTCAAAACAGAAGTTCCAAATTGCTTCACAATAAAAGCATTTAGCATGAAATAACAGAAACATCAACCAAAAAGCAAAACATAGAGGGAATATAATTATTTTAAAAAGCTGCTAATAGAACTGAAAGATGTAAAACGTCGATGATTAAAAGATTAAAGATGTAAACATATTATCTTTCAATAAGTCTTCCAAGCTGAATTAGTTCATTCACTTCTAAATAGCATTTTGAATGATATTGTTAGACTACTGTTGCTATGACAAGCTTAAGATTTATACACTGAATGAAGATGAGTGGTAACAATAATGATTATTATTGCGTTCATGTGGCGTTCAGTCCGTAGAAATAAAGGTGAAGTCTGAGTTAAAGGCTGGTGGGGGTCAAAGGTCACTTGTTTCTGTGAATGTTTGATCTGCTTGTTGGACTTTAAAGCTGATCCTGAAACAGATTTTCTCACACACACACACACACACACAGTTACAAACACCAGCATGAAGACTTTTATTCTGAAAACACTCTGTACAGTAGGGGAGAGTGGGGTCAAATGAGCATTTCAGCAGCAAAAACATAAAAAAAATCCATCTGTATTTCAGGATTTTGACTTTGAAAAAAATTGTCAAGTTAAATGAAGCAGAATCAAAATATAGCTTCTGAACAAAGTGAACATTGTGTGTTATTAGGCCCCGGGGAGGAAGTGATGACAGCAGGTGGTTAAACTGAGCCGTTCATATGTTAAACACTTCTGGCTTCTGATAGTTTTGCCCTAAAAACAAACAGTGAAACAGAGCAGTAGGAAAATGTTCTTGTATGTAATTTTGCAAACCAAAGAACAAGTTAACTTTATACATAAAACTTGACCCTCAGCACTTATTGTTCACCTGTACAGGTGTTTCTAATTGTTTTGGCTGATTAGACTCAGGGCTGTGTGGGTGTGTGCAGACTGTGTGACTGACGTCTCCCTCTCTCTCCTGTTGCTATTGATGCCTCACGACGCCACACCTGTGAGGCTCTGCAGAGCCTTTAATGCTCAGCACAGTCGTCACTCGAGACACCGCCACACTCCTGAAGTGCTGCTGTTGAATACAGCAAAGAAACGTGTTGTTTTCATGCTGGAGACGTTTTCTAAATCCTGTCCAATCCCAAAATATTATAGAAAACCATCTGGAGAGCTCACAACTGTCATTTAAAACAAATTACTCACTGGGCTCAAAACTGTTCATAAGACTTACATGTTTTTGGGCCCATAGAGCCATATTTTTATTATTATTATTATTATTACTATACATTTTTATTCATTATTAGTGTATTTGAGTCCTCCTCTGGCTGAGCTGCTGACTTCCTGTTGGCACACGTGAATGGTAAGAAGTAACCTGCTGATTCGGCTCTTTGACACTTTAAAGTGTTTTGGACCAAATGGATCCAGTTCTAATAATACAGTTCTGAGAGAGATCATCCCTCCTTAATAAACATACATGATCATTAAATCAACATCATGAAACAGCACATGAGGAAGAGGTCGGGGTGGAGGAGGAGCTGCAGCATGACTTCAGTGCTCTGCCTGAACAAACGCTACGCTTCAGTACAGTTTACAGGTGCACTAGAGACCAGAACAGGCCCTCGACTGTCCCCTCTGTGGATCAGCTGCATCGTGGCTCCGTCCACAACAGTCCAGAACCCCAGAACCCTGACATACTGGAGACATCACTTTAACAGAGACATGAAGCCAGTAATGTTGAATGAAAAGGGCTCATTATGACCAGGATCCAGCGGGTGATGATCTGGCCCCGCTCTCCCCTGCAGACCTCCTCCTGTGGCTGAGCTCCAGACTCTGTTCCCAGCAAAGATTTAACAATCGGCAGCGTGCAGGTGAGCATGCCAAGTTCAACACATCAACCCAAAGTAAGCCTGACATTTTCACAGTGTGATGTTACAGTGAGATAAAACTTCATACCGAAGCAGCTTTTGGAAACGGCTGTGACCTGACAGCAGAGACACTCAGCACACAATGCAGGCTGAGGGCCCCTCAGCTTTCATGTTGGCCCCGAGTCTGTTCAGCACCACTGGAAGTCAACACTCAACAACCACCGAGGTTCTCACGTTTGCAGGTTTGTTTGTGGCTCCGAGTAGTTTCACTCGAACGTGATGGCACGCCTCACCAGCTTCGTACCCACAGCAAAACCAACGGTGCACAAAAACCATGCAGAAACACTCTCCGTGCCGGCATGAACGTGACGCCGTAAACTGACACATCGTAATAAAAAACATTTCCACTGAATCAGGATCCAGAGGATTTAAGTTGGACAGTTGTTCCTTTGCTTGTTTAAAGTCTGAAATCCTCTTGTTCTTTGTTTCATCAGTTTCCTCTCTCTGTGTCCGGTCCAGAGACAGGTTTAGGACGGGCTAGTGTTAGCCTACCTTAGCATATAGACTGGACCTTATGGAGTGAATTCTGTCCGTTAATAAAAATGTAAAGAAATGAGGGACCCAAACCCCAAACTGTTTACATTACAACATGACAAAGAGCTAAAATGTGGAAATCGAAGAAATGGCATTTGCATCATCTCAGAGTTTCTTTGCATTTTTCAGTTTGATCTTTCCGGTAATCAAACACATGTTCTGGGGTCGGGGATTCTCGCCCTGCTGCTCTTCTGTTGGTCCCGTAAACGTGATTTTCATGATGTAGACATTTGACACATCATGCAAAGACAAAAACTGATTTTTAATCTAATAATGGGAAGAATGAACAGCCTGATGCTGCAGTCAGTCTGGACCTCATAGAGAAACACAAACCCTGCTGCTGCTGTCACACACGTAAAATACTTTTACTGTAGGAAAACCTAATCTGCACATTCATCATAAACACAAGTAATAATTTGTGTTTTCTGCTCATTTCAGGACATTTTTATGATGCTGTCTTGGCAGATGATCTGACCGCTGGACAGGAGGCGTGTTTCCATCCAAACACAGCTGATCCCTCCATCACCTCACACAGTATCAGCGTGACACGAGCTAAGTCGCTAACACCAGCTGCTCCTGCTCCAGACTCACCACTAATCTCTCCACATGACTCATCTCTCAGGCTGGCCGCACGGCATCACACACCTTCCAGACACAGATAACACCCTGCAGTGTTTCCTAAAGCCTCGGGGACAATCGGAGTCTTTTGTGGCCGTGGCGTCGTGCCGTCCGCCCAGCTACCGACGCTAACCGCCTTAAAGCTGCGGCTTTGTAAATCCGAAGCCTCGGGCCTCGCCGAGAGCCAGACGAGGCTTTTGTGGCATGTGAAGCAACTGCTGGTTTGTTTAGGCCTTTCCTGTCATTTTCCCACTGGAACAACAAACATTATTCTATCAGTTCATACATTTTGGACTCCTGAAACCATTTTTGGGAGAACACAGAACAATGAGGCTGCTGGCTGTCGAGCTGTCACACACCATTTCAGCCTCAGCAGCGTAAAAACTCGCCTCTCAGGAATTCCTCTGGGTCTGTTCTGGCTCTGCCGCCTCCTTCATTTTGGTTTTTGTGAAACGAGAACATAGAAAAAATCATGCAGGAAATGCACACACACACACAGGTTTCACACACACATCCTTCACTGTCAGAGTGTGGAGCCACCAGGCTGCCACAGAGCAGAAATAGCTGGACAGGCATCTGTACTGGAGTGTGTGTATGATGCTCACTGAGGGTCATTTTGTCCTCCTGCACGTACATTTGACTACTTTAGGTTCATATAATAATAATAATATATATGTTATATTATTGAACAGGTTTTGGAAGTAAAATAACATGTTAAAATGGTGAGAATTACATTTAGATTCATCAGAGATTTCCTGTTTTACGCTGCAAATAGTTTCATGCACTTTAGGATCTTTTCACATTTAAGTTGTGTAACTTCTTGATCTCAAGCAGCTTCAGTCAGGCCTCTTATGATGATTTATCATCATACAGTTAAAGTTTAGATTTCCTTCTTAAGAAATTAAATACGTTAACTTTTGATATTGTCCATTTGCTATTTTCTATTTGTGCTTCTTTACTTGCAGCACTTGTTTTATCTTTCTTTACATTTTCTACTGACTATGTTCATTGTTAAGTATCAATATACCAAAGCAAACTCCTTATATGTGAAAACCCACTTGGCAATAAACCTGATTCTGATATTAAACTCATAAATGTCTAATTAACAAGCCTCCCCAGGTGTTTGGTGGTTCACTAATTCGCGGGAAAGTAAGGGGCCCTTTAGTAAATCCTCACTGAGCAGCTTCTTCTGTTCAGGATGTCGAACTCGCAGAACTTGGATCATGAATTTTAAACTCAAGCTGAGGCAGATGATCAGTCATGTGCTTCTCATTGAGTTTTACGGTCATTTTATTGTATCATCGTTCGTGTTTTGTGTTGTTTTGTTTGTATTTTATTGTTGAGTTCTGTGTGTTTTCATCTCAAGACGGACGATACCGATTAGCTTCAGCTACACGTGCTGTGGTATGTGGCCCCGGTTCATGCTGTAGACGAACATGAACATATAAGAAATGAAAAGTAAGATATGTTCATGAATCAGGTTCAGACGCTCTCCTCCTCTGCTGCTCTTTCAAAATAAAAGTAATGTCTAGAGCTGCTACATCACACTGATCACAACATACGTCTAGGTTGAGATATAGTTAATGAAGTAAAGCTGCAGCCTGTATGACAGCAGCTGCACAGGAATGATTAATCTGAGGGAACAAATGACTGATTTGTAAAAAAACAAAGGTATTTCACATGCAGGAATGATCAGACCAACAGAAATCGAAGCTTTCAGACTGAACTCGACCACATGTGGATCCTCACACAGCTGCACACTTTGACCTGCTCTCAGCTTGTTTGAGCAGGTAAAGAACTTCACCATGTGCACCTGCAGTCATTAGAAAGTGGGGTCACTGAGTTACAACAAACTATTACTGCTAAATACTCAGAAATCTGATCTGAAGTCTGATCTGCTGGGACTCATTATCACACAGGTACGAGGTCCAAATCAAAATATAAAAAAGATACAAATGTACTTCATGCATCTCTGTGTACTCATTTAAAAAATGCTGTGTACGTGGAACAAAGAAAATGACCAGTTTTAGATATTTATTTCTTGTTGCCTTTCTTGTGTGTGAGTGTGTGTGTGTGTGTGTGTGTGTGTGAGATAATTGTGTCCTTATGTAAGAGAGATAACAGCTACGTAACCCAGACAGACAGAGAGTGAAAACCACCATCACATCCGACCTTCAGTTACAGAGCCACTCTTCCTCCTCGCCTTGTCTCTGCTCCCGGCTGGAGCTGTGGTTTCCTGCTCTGCGTCTGCAGGCGCTGATAGCATCTCCCTCCCTGCTGGACTTCCTCCATCACACGTCTACCAGGAGAAAGATGCTGTAAGACTGAAGGTGCTTTTACACAGAGAGAGAGAGTTAAACCACCTGGGGGAGGAAGAGGCAGAGCTGTTTCTAAAGCCTCGCAGTCAGGACTCCTTTGCTGTGTCTCAGATCTCGTCCTCCCGTTAGTACACTTACATGCAGTACACTGTGTACTGACTTGTGTAGTGTGTTAATTTTGACAGAGTAGTGTCGTCTCAAATCGAATACTGCTGTTTTGCGCTTACCGGAAATGATGATCGCAACCTTTGACCGCGTCTTCTTCTTCTTCTTCTTCTTTTTAATGGCGGACTGCAGCTGGGCGGAGCTTTATGACCAACATTTACTGCGATTGCCGCACGCCGAAATATCTGCCAGCTCGTTTTTTCACTTGACTTCAACTGAATTATATTAAAAATGAATAAAAAATGAACGTGCTTTTACTTTTAGCTGTAACAATCGCAACCACAGCCGCCATTTTAATACGTTGGTGGCCCCTCCCCTTCTGCTACGTGGCCAAGATGGCGACCGTTGAGGGTGAGAAGTGTGCAGCGTTCCTCACTTATGAGTACACCATCCGGGTACTTACAGTACACTGCATTTTGCCATACTTACCAGTGTGAATGCACTTATGCACTCAAAGTACTAAGTTTGAGTACGCAAGTACGCGATCTGAGACACAGCACGTCATAATGATCACGTCATCCAAATAGGCGGCTGCATATGCGGCATGCGGCCGCAGCACCCGGTCCATGAACCGCTGAAACATGGCTGGAGCCCCAAACAACCCGAATGGGAGTGTGACGAATTGGTACAAACCGTACGGAGTGGAGAAGGCCGTTTTTTCCTTGGACTCCTGTGACAGGGGAATCTGCCAATAGCCCTTGGTTAAATCCAGTGTGGTGAAAAAACGAGCGGTCCCAAGATGGTCCAGGAGCTCGTCGACCCTGGGCATAGGATAAGCATCAAACCGTGATACATCATTGACCTTGCGATAGTCCACACAGAACCGAATAGATCCATCCTTCTTGATAACAAGAACGACGAGGCTACTCCAGGCACTGTGGGACTCCTCGATTACTCCCATTTCCAACATGGCCTTTAATTCTTTCTGAACTACTTTGCGCTTGTGCTCAGGTAACCAATAGGGTCGTGAACGCACCGTCACGCCCGGGTGAGTCTCAATGTGATGCTCTATGAGGGATGTACGTCCTGGCAAGTGAGAGAACACATCAGCGAACTGCTGTTGTAGTTTGACTACGTCTGCTCTCTGGGATGGGGTGAGAAGGCTGTCGCAGGGAAGTGAGGCTGGGGTGGCTGAGGTCAGAACCTCAGGCCCGAACTCGTCCCTCTCCTGCACCGTCGTCACCAGAGCAACAGGCTCCGCCTCCTTCCATAACTTAAGGAGGTTCAGATGATAAATCCCCCCCCCCCGTCAGTACGTGCCACCTCATAGTCGACGTCACCCACTCGGGCCCTTGCCACTTGGCGAGTAATTTGGAGCTGGAAGATTGGAGTAATACAAGCACCTTATCTCCTGGTGAAAATTGCCTCAGCCTGGTTCCTCTGTTGTACAGGTGCTGTTGACGCTCCTGGGCCTGCAGCAAATTCTCACGTGAGAGCTGTCCGAGTGTGTGGAGTTTTGCTCTTAGGTCCAGGACGTACTGAATCTCATTTTTGCTGGGGCTGGGACCCTCCTCCCAGCTTTCTTTAACCAGGTCCAGCGCCCCGCGTGGTTTCCTGCCAAACAACAATTCAAAGGGAGAAAATCCCGTAGAGGCCTGGGGAACCTCCCGCAACAGAGCATCAAGCCATTTATCCCAATTGCGACTATCATCGTGTATAAACTTACGAATCATGGACTTAAGGGTTTTATTCAGCCTTTCCACGAGCCCGTCAGTTTGCAGGTGGTAAACACTCGTGCGGACTGATTTGACGCCCAGTAATTCATACAGCTCTCTCAGTGTACGTGACATAAACGAGGTGCCCTGGTCAGTCAGAATCTCTTTTGGGACTCCAACTCGGGAGACTGCGATCTTCGGCAGCGAGATGCCGGAGAGCGGTGCAGTGGTGGCGGGCCCCGTGGTCCTCTCCGTGCTGGCCACCAGTTGCTCCAGGACCCGGGTCTGTCTCTCCGATTGGGCCTGGAGCGCCTCCAGCTGCTGGCGGTTCACCGCCGTCTGCTCCCAGTGCATCACCGCTAGCTCCCCTAACATCTGGGCCAGGGCCGCTACAGGCTGTAAAGTCGGTGGCTCCGACATTTCTTCTGTTGACACGGCCTCACGTTGGGCGCCAATGTAGCTACCGTGGGTCTGTCAACAGAGAACTTATCACACGCTGGAAGTGTGTAGGAGCCGTTCGGCCCATTTATTTACAACTATTTACAACACTCTTGACATTCTGGTCCTCTGGCTCAGTCTGTCATTCTGGCCAGCTTGGTTCCTCTCAGGGCACGTTCTCCACTCCTTCCCGGCCAGCTTCCTCAGGGCTGCCACTACTAATATATAAGCACAGATTGATTAATGCACTGCACCTGTGTTTCTCAGGGCTACCAGCACTGAGCTCCTGAGCCACTCCTCCACTTTTCCCACTCTGCAGCCAAGCTCAAACCACGCCCCACCACCACAAACCGCTTTACGTAAGTGTCAAATTAAATCACTTGAGTGCTGCTTTAAAAGACCCGTTCGATTTATACAAAAGTCCATTAAAGGACGACTGACTCAATTAATGGCACTCAGTTGTTCTAAAGACAAAGAACAGAATCTCTTAAACAAACACTTAAACTAAGAAATAAGTTATTTAAAGTTTGAGTTTCTGTCTCCTTAACTTGTCCATTCAGTTCACACCTTTAACTCATTTCAAGGCGGCTTTAATTTAAGAACAACTAAAGCTGGGAACATGATGTTAATGGAGTCATTGTAGGATTCATCTACTTATCTACTTCTTCCCGTAGTTGTGTGCTTTCTCTCCTCTCTCTCTCTCTCTCTCTCTCTCTCCCCTTCTGTTGCTTTCTGCAGGTGTTTCTGCCTCCGGAGCTGTAGAGTCTGGATCTATGGTTGCAGCCACCTGCTGCCCCCGTGCTCCTGCTCTGCACCCACTGCTGCTATTACTGTTGTTGCTCTTATTATTATTAGTATTACTATTATAATATTGCTCTTAGTATTATTTCTGTTAATATTAACATCAATACCATTACCACAACTATTACTTTACATCTCTATGTGGAACTGTATTGAGCTGCTGTATGTTCTCTTTCCTCCTGCTCTCTCTCTCCCGCTGCCCCCCTCCCTCTTCAACCCAACCGGGGTCGAGGCAGATGACCGCCCACCCAGAGCCTGGTTCTGGTTCTGGTTCTGCTCGAGGTTTCTACCTGTTAAAGGGAGTTTTTCCTTGCCACTGTCTCCTGGTGCTGCTCATGGTGGGAACTGTTGGGTCTCTGTAAATATAAAGAGTCGGTCTAGACCTGCTCTATTCGAAAAAGTGCCCTGAGATAACTTTGTTATGATATGGTGCTATATAAATAAAACTGAATTGAATTGAATAGATGACCTTTGACCTTTCCCCCTGCTGTTTGTTCCTCCATGTTGTCATCCTCCTCCAGCAACTGAAGGATCTGTTCTGTTCTGGTCTTTGTGTTTGTGTGCACTTGCAGAGCCCAAAGTGGATCATTACGACTGGCTTAGAGCGAGCGTTAAATCTGATCTTCAGTCTGGACTGACTCGCAGTTTCTGAAACCCCTCATCGCTTTTTTAACCGTAGAACAAAGAGACCCTTAACTGGACTGTTTTTTTTGTCCTCTGGAGCTCTCGGTGACCTTTGATCTCTTCTTGGCTGTGGTAAACTTCTACCCTTCTGACGTGCAAATCTGACAAACAGCAAGTATTTTTCTTGGTTAGCTTTCAGCGGTATGCATTGTATGAACAATGTTAATGATTGAATGTGTGGAGGGGGTCCAGAGCTGACGGAGGCCCTCCAGAAACATCCACGCTCTGTTTCTCTGCCATGTCCCCCTGCTCTCCCATCACAGGCTCACATTACAGCCTCCACTGAAACTCTGAAAACTAACTTCACCCTCAAGTGCTGTATCGTTAGTGGTCGCACTCGGTAAACACCAGGGGATAAATACATGTCTATTTCTGAGAGAGAAAAGCAAATGGTGCTCTTCAACAGGCCATGACTGAGTTTGAATATTTTCATGCAATAAATGTTATCATGTATTTACTCAGGAAGTGATGCCTGACCAATCTCTGCCCCACACACTGCCTCAGTAAACACAGGAATCTGAGACTGCTGTCACTTACTGTTACAACACTTCTACATCTCTGTCTCTGCTCAGTTTCTGTGGTGATCTGTGATGGGAGCACAGGTTTAACGTTTCACTGAGTAGAAACCATAAAGAGATAAACAACATACAGTACCAGTCAAAAGTTTGGACACACCTTCTCATTCAATGGTTTTTATTTATTTTAATTATTTTCTACATTGTAGATTAATACAATGCTTTGATGACAGCTTTGCACACGCTTGGCATTCTCTCAATCAGCTTCATGAGGTAGTCTCCTTGAATGGTTTTGAATTAACAGGTGTGCCTTGTCAAGAGTCAATTTGTGGAATTACTTGCCTTCTTAATGTGTTTGAGACCATCAGTTGTGTTGTGCAGAGGTAGGGTTAGTACACAGTGGATAGCCCTATTTGACTACTGTTGTAATCCATATTGTGGCACGAACCACTCAACTCAGTAAAGAGAAACGACAGTCCATCATTACTTTAAGACATGAAGGTTAGTCGATCCGGAAAATTTCAAGAACTTTGAATGTATCCTCAAGTGCAGTCGCAAAAACCATCAAACGCTATGATGAAACTGGCTCTCATGAAGACCAAGAGTTACCTCTGCTGCAGAGGATAAGTTCATTAGAGCTACCAGCCTCAGAAACCGCAAATTAACAGCACCTCAGATTAGAGCCCACATAAATTCTTCACAGAGTTCAAGTAGCAGACAAATCTTAACATCAACTGTTCAGAGGAGACTGCGTGAATCAGGCCTTCATGGTCGAATTGCTGCAAAGAAGCCACTACTGAGGATGAACAACAAGAAGAAGAGAATTGTTTGGGCCAAGAAACACAAGGAATGGACATTAGATCAGTGGAAATCTGGTCTTTGGTCTGATGAGTCCAAATTTGAGATTTTTGGTTCCAACCGCCGTGTCTTTGTGAGACGCAGAGAAGGTGAGCGGATGGTTTCTGCATGTGTGGTTCCCACCGTGAAGCATGGAGGAGGAGGTGTGATGTTGTGGGGGTGCTTTGGTGGTGACACTGTTGGTGATTTATTCAAAATTCAAGGCACACTTAACCAGCATGGCTACCACAGCGTTCTGCAGCGCCATCCCATCTGGTTTGCGCTTACTGGGACCATCATTTGTTTTTCAACAAGACAATGACCCCAAACACACCTCCAGGCTATGTAAGGGCTATTTGACCAAGAAGGAAAGTAATGGAGTGCTGCGTCAGATGACCGGGCCTCCACAATCACCCGACCTAAACCCAATTGGATGGTTTGGGATGAGTTGGACCGCAGAGTGAAGGAAAAGCAGCCAACAAGTGCTCAGCACCTTTGGGAAGTCCTTCAAGACTGTTGGAAAACCATTCCAGGAGACTACCTCATGAAGCTGATTGAGAGAATGCCAAGAGTGTGCAAAGCTGTCATCAAAGCAAAAGGGGGCTACTTTAAAGAATCTAAAATATAAAACATATTCTGGTTTGTTTAACACTATTTTGTTTACTACATAATTCCATAGGTGTTCTTTCATAGTTTTGATGTCTTCAGTATTAATCTACAATGTAGAAAATAATTAAAATAAATAAAGACTAAGTGCGTCCAAACTTTTGACTGGCACTGTATAAAAAAAATAGATGTGCAGTGCAAGTATATTGATCTGCAGAAGATTTTCATTTCTTCAAACCAAACTCAGTCAGACTCAAAGACTCTGTGTGTTTCCATCCACCTGTCTTTATGCACATTTATATTCCTGCTGTCTAAGGTGTAAACGTTGGTGTGTGGATAAAAGCAGGACCAGACTTGATGAATAAATGCTGGCGTCCATGAAGTTAAAGTGAAGGGCTGAAAACATCAGGTGTGTGTGGAGCGATGAGGAGGCTGTAACCTTCCTCACATGAAACAAACAGAAAGCTCGTATCTCCGTCATGTTCTCCACATTGTTTCCCATTGTTGGAGCTCTGACTGGAGCTCTTTGAATGACGTCATCTCATTGTGTCCTCTTCTTCTTCTGTGGTGGTTTAATGCTCACGTTCACACAGCAGCAGTGGATGGAAACAAGCAGCATGTCGGGGTTTCTGTTCATTTAAATTCAGAACAGAAAGTCTGTTGTCTTTCCAGAAGAGGAAAGACAACAGACCAGCCGCCATCCTGCTACCTACTGACAAACCTTGCTGGTAAAAAAAAAGATGTAACATTTTTAAAAAGTGAGTAAGTAATGAAAATACAAACCTGTGATACTGTGATGGAATAACAAACTTGACACCTTCTATCATGAATATTTGGGACAGATATTGAGGCCACGTTCAGAGGGTCAGGCTTTATAAACGTCTCCTTCACAGGGAATCGAACCTTTTTAACTGCAAACACTGCATTTGATCCCTTAATGAGCACAGGCTGGTGGCATCTTATCTTTCCCAGCGGTGGAAACTCACTAAGTACATTTACTCAGGTACTGAACTTAAGTACAGTTTTGAGGTACTGGTACTTTACTTGAGTATTTCCATTTTTCCTGACTTTTTACTTCTACTCCGCTACATCTCAGAGGGAAATATTGTGCTTTTACTGCACTACATCTGTCTGATAACTGTAGTTACTTTCCAGATCCAGAGCAATAATACAAAATATAATTATAAATAAACCACAAATGATAAATTATTGTATCAATAAAACATTTTCAAGCTATAAAGTAACATATATATAAAATATATATATAAGTAACTAAAATAAGCTCCATCTTTACCTGCTGCAACATTAAAGTGATGAACACATGAATGCATCAATAATTTTAATCCAATAATATCATATAGATTATTCTGCATAATGAGTACTTTCACTTTTGTTACGTTAAGTATCTTTTGATGCTAATACTTTTGTACTTTTACTTAAGTAAGATTTTGAATGCAGGACTTTTACAGTGACAGAATATTTCTACACTGTGGTGTTAGTACTTTTACTGAAGTAGCAGATCTGAGTACTTCTTCCACCTCTGATCTTTAGAAGGATCAGTTCTGCAGCTCTGAGTAGATTTTTCTTTATCATGTCCAGTTTTTCATCATAAAGTACAATCTGCTCCATCAGGTGACCACCAGGACTAAGAAAACTCTGAGTCAAAAACATATCTGTCCATATTCAGTTTGAAATCCAGCTCCTGCTCCTCTGCAGCAGTCTGCATGTCGTCATGTGACTATACGTATCAGTCTGGTTTCACCTTAACTAAAGTCCACTGATGATCAGTTTATGTTTTAGTTTAGTAGTTAGCAGTTGTTAGCTGGTCTGGTTGCTGTTGTGTTTGGCAGGCGGTGGTTTGTTGTCCTGCTGAAGTTCAGAGGTCAGAGGTCACTCTGGGTGCGTTAGCGTGCTGCTGCAGCCGTGCAGCGTTCCCAGGCCTCAGGCTGCAGGTTGATCAGTAACTCGACTGTAAAACAACAGGCCAGTTTAAAGTCTGCTCTGATAAATCCTGCTTACTGGGTCAGTTTGGACTTTACCCTGCTCAGGCTCTCTGTCTGCGTCTCAGCCCTTTGAGCTGACTGTTACATAAAGTCTGTATGAAGGATGTGTGGAATAAACACAGCTCAATGGTCCTTTTATTTTCTTGTAAGCTGCGTTCAGCTCCGAGCGCCTGCAGGAGGAAGTAAAGAAAGGAAGCAGGTGATTGGCTGCGGTCAGGCTGCCCGGGCTGCAGACCCACAGCGTGCAGTGTGTGCACATTAATATGTATGACAAACAAGCATCAAAATAACATGAACACAGCAGGAAGACCACAGAGCTCAGTCCCACGTTCTCACACTCCTCTGCTGTGATCATTTCAGCCCAAAGTGACTCAAACTGCTGCAGCAAGTCACAGAAAAGTTAATGATATAAAGACTGATGAAGGGAAGAGCTCCAGTGAGAATTAAACTCATGTTTTACATCAGAAACACTTAGATTGGAAGGTAAATAAGACTAACTATTACCAACTGTTACACTCTAACACTCATTTTTTCCACACATACACACTCATCGTGAGCAGTTCTGGGTTCAGTGTTTGGCTCGGTACACTTCAACATGAGGTTCAGAGATCGAAGCAGCGACCCACTGCTCCACCTGAGCTACAAACCGGCTCCATAAACCAAATGTTGGGTTTGAGATCGAAGGTCAGAAATGGTTTTCTGAGCATTAATGGGAGAGTTGGTTTGTTAAAGTTTGATTGATGTTGATTGCAGAGTAAATCCTTCTTGTGTGATGGGGTTTCTGGTCTCTGAGTGGAGGCGTGGGTTCGAATCCCACTGAATTTTGCTGTGCTGTTACTTTCTGTGTGGAATACAGTTGAATCTCATCTAATTTCATTTGACTGCTTGGCTGTTCATCGGATTTGACAGCGACAACAGCTTGATTACATATTTCTGCAGGGGCAGCCTGCTGCTAGCGGGCTGCAGCCGTGTGACGAGGTCATCAAGGGGCCAGAGAGGTCTCTGTTATCAGGACGTTACTGTGTCGATGTGTGAGAACATGAAGAGTTTTACTGTAACACACTGCAGGCTGACCAGCTGGTCTACATCCTGTTCGTGCAGTGACGGTGCTGACGGGCGGAGACGACACACAGGAATTTACAGGAACACCTCCGAATACTCCGATCTCACTGTTCTGTCCTGGTTTACCTCCTCGTGCAGGTCGGGAACCTGCAGAGGGTCGAGAGAAGAAAAATATTTGAAAATGTTACAGAAAGAAAACACTGACAGCTTGAACAAAATGGTGGCCACTAAAAAATTAGGATTCAACATCTCAAAGGATCAGTCTGATTTTATTCTATATATGTCTTATTGCCAACAAATCCCATGTGATCCAAACCATCAATGTCTCAGTCCTGTCTGACCTTCCTGTCTGTGGCTCTCAGTCCTGTCTGACTTCCTGTCTGTGGCTCTCAGCCCTGTCTGACTTCCTGTCTGTGGCTCTCAGCCCATTGGTTCCTGCTGAAGACGTAAATCTTTACAAACACAGATCTATAGTTTGATGTTTCAAACAGCTGCTCACTGTAGTTTTTATCAAACTATCAGGAGTAAATAGTGACTTTGTTGGGGGCTATTTTCAGTGGCGGATGAATCCACATGTGGGTCTCTAGTGAGTATTTGGGGCAGCAGGACGGTGTGTGTGTCCAAATAAACTTCAGTGTGGAAGGAGATACTTTCACTGCTGGTCTGACAAGATGTTTTAGTGATGATTCAGTTTGTCACTTCACTATTTAAAAAAGGTTGAATCATACTCCAGTACAGTACTTGAGTAAATGTACTGTTACTACCAATTATTGTATAGCGATGCTGAAGTTGTTGAAATGAGTGAGAAGCATTAAGCTGGTCTCCTCCCTGCTGCTGTGGCCTGAGTCGACCCGGCCGTCAGCTCGACTCTGAACGCTGAAGATGACAACAACACAACCTGTTTTTTCTTTACAAACTCCTGGAGCCCAAAATGAGCCCGAGTGAACCGCAGCGGCAGCGAGCCCCGCCGGCTCCTCCACGCTGTATACATCTGACATAAATACACTCAGCCGCTTTAAATAGACTGCAGCCCTTCACTGTAAACACAGCCAACAACACACTGCAGACACGCTGACTGAAGAGTTTTCTCTGTTGCTGCAATATTTTTACATGTTTTCCAAGAAGAAACTGTGGAGTCAGTTGGTGCTGAACTTGCTGTTCCAGTGGTGTATTTAAAGCATTTACTCCGTCTCTTCTTCAGAGTCGGATTCACAGTCCTGCACCGGCTCGGGTGACTGCAGGTACATTCTACTATTATACATTATACAGTTGTTAATGACAGTATTGGTAAAAAAAAATCAGACATCTCACCCAGTACACAGTGTGCTTAAAAGCGTTAGAGGTTAGTGAAATTTATACAAAATGAAACAAGTAAATCTTTAGTACTTGAGTCCTGTCTCAAGACGTTTTCTCTGTTCAGTGGTGGAAGAAGTATTCAGATCCTGTACTGAAGTAAAAGTACTAATACCACACTGTGAAAATACTAAACTACAAGTAAAAGTCCTGCATTCAAAACCTTACTGAAGTAAAAGTATGTAAGTGTTATCAGCAACATGTACTTGTAAGTATGAGCAGTAAAAGTACTCATTGTGAACATAAAGCAAGATGGAGTCGTCATGGCAACCATCATGACAGCCAGTTTGTACATTTGTTGTTTTAAGTTTATTAAATGGTTAAACTGACAGTGGACCTGTCTGTCTGTCTGTCTGTCTGTCTGTCTGTCTCATGTTAAACTGCTGACTGTGAAACATGGAAACATCTGCGTGCTTTCACTTCTGGTTTTCACCATCTGTCAGGGTCGGACTCGCACGGCATTCTGGGATGTGGATGGACATTTGCAAGTCAGCAAAAACCCGGTGGTGAGCAACGCTTTCTATTAATGTGACTGCTGGGTCATCATCAGTGTTCAGGTGGATCACAGGTAAACATCCAGTGCTGCACAACACCATTTTACTATCACTCTCATCTGACTCCAGAGGAAACCAGCGTTTTCAGACCAGAGGAACTTTCTCATAGTAAGACGTAAGTGTACGTTGATTGGTCGAACACATGAACCAATGCAGCACTGGCAACCTCCATCTTTAAACAATGTGCGTGACGTTGTGTGGCGGCTTTTGTCACTTCAGCGTTCCTACTGGCGGTGCAAACAGAAAAAAAGCCCTTGAAGGTCTGTAGTTCTCAACTGTTTTGTCCGAAAACGCCTAAAATAACAAGGTGTCCTGCTATAAGAAAAAAATTAATGTGTCCCCACATATCCAATCAGAAAGCAGGATTTTCTGTGGTGCAACAGGAAGTATCTTCTCTGTCAGGTTTGACCTCAATGTTTTTAATATGTGATCTGTGAAATAAATCCAAACACTTCTCTGGCATGTTTGTGTTCATGCATAATGTAAATATTAACCATACTGTGTGTGTGTGTGTTCACAGCTGGGAAACATGTGGCTGCACGCCAGCAACACTCTTCACTAACGGCATCATGAGACAGCAGACTGGGATCTGGTACTTATATATTTGTGAGGACCGGAGTTTTAAATGAAAGCCATTTGAGCAAAGTGAGGATATTTCTGTAAACTGAGAACATTCTTTAAAAGTGAGGACGCTTCTGAAAGTAAAAACTGTGCAAAGACAGAACATTTTTGAAATTGAGGACATTTTTGGAAAGTGAAGACTGTGCAAGATGAACATTTTGAGGAGGGAAGACATTTTTGCAAAGTGAGGACATTTTTGGAAAATTGAGAGTATGTCAGGAGGACTCTTTAGTTCATGCTGGGTGAGCACTTTACTGAGTTAGACACCTGTGAGTCTTTACTTACAGGTGACTGAGCTGTGCCTCAAAGCTCCATGGTTATATTTTACCATCTGATAACTTTTTATTTCACTGGTTTTACTTCCTTTGTTTTCTTTTAACCTCTCACTCTCACCTTATAAAAACAGTCTGCTATCACACACACACACACACACACACACACACACACACACACACACGTACATTCCAGGGCTTGTTGACTGTCAGTCTGATAACTTTGTTATATAAAAATACACTACATTATATCTACACTTAAACACACACACTCACACACATTGCACACGTATGCAAACACACATTTCACACCAGCACATACACATATTTAATAGACACACAAAGACCAATAATAAGTACCCACGTAAACACACACACCACAGGTGATAAAAGAGTGTGTTATATAAAGATAAGCATTATATTTCCATTTAATTTGTTGGTTAAATGGACACAGACCAGGACATGTTAGTGTCATGAAGAGCCATCTAGGCAGCAGGGAGAGGACCCAAATGCAGACAGGCGAGGAGACTGAAGCAATTCAACGATTTATTAACTACAAAATAAACTTACAAAATTCTGGAACTGATACGCAGGGAAACACCAGGAACACGACACGAAGAGACAATCACCAACAATCATCATCAACCACAATGACGCAACAGAGAACAAAGGGAGAGGACCGGTATATATAGGGGAGGAGACAACGAGGGAAACAGACACAGGTGAACGAGACATAGGTGAAACCAATCAAAACTGGAGGGAAAACAAAGACAGGAAATAAAAACAGGAACAGGAAACAGGAACAGTAATTTCAAAATAAAACAGGAAACACCAAGACCAAAAAACACACAAGTCCACACCAGAGTCCTTAGAATCCTGACAGTTAGAACATATAGTTACATACAGAACATGCTCATGTGAATGAAATATAAAAGCACAAGGAAAAATCTGGTGTCTGACTTGGAGCTTTAATGGAAACTAGACTTGAGACTTGCTGGGACTCATCTGTTGTGACTCAGAAGTTGACTTGGGATATAATCTGTGATATAAAGGTCACGACTGAGAGTTTTGACTTTATTGTGACTCGCGTGTCTTGACCCGTCTGTCTCGACTCAGGACTTGCAACTTGCTACCTTGACTTTAGAACTTGACTCCTACTTTTCCCGACTCTGATTTAACTGGAGACTTGACTTGTGTCTGTGTTGACTCGGGACTTGTGACTTGACTGTCTTGATGTGGCACATGTTCTTCCCCATAATAAACCAGAAGATATGCAAACGTTTTCTCCTTTATAAACATCTTCATAACAAATACAAATGCAAACAAAAGGAATGAATCGCTGTCTGATTCCTGTCTCGACTTGGGACTCTTGATTTCACACTGGACTTGTGAGGACACTCATTGTTGCATTCCTCTCCCCTGCACCTAAATCTCTAATTGGTCCTCACAAAGATAGAAATCCAAGAGCACATGCACCACTTGACTTAAAAAACACTGACTTGCAGTGACACACACACACACACACACACTGTTGAATGTTATCGTGATACATTTGATGGATGAATATGTACATTTACACACACACACACACACACACACACACACACACAGAGCACGGCTCATTGTTGAGTTGAGTCTCCGTCAGAGTTTTTATGGTTCACAGAAAGTTTAGACGTAAAAACTCCCTGCAGGTTTTCTTCTTCTCTTCTCTCTCAGCACTTTCTCTTTCAGCTCTCCATCAGGCTGCAGTCCTCATCCATCAGCGCTTTACACACCTTTCAACTCAAGGGTGTGTGTGTGTGTGTGTTTGGGGAGTTAGCATAGCTCTGTGTTTTGCCTATTTTCTAAGCTCAGCTATCAGCGCGCAACATGCAATTGCATTCTCCTCTTCACACACACACACACACACACACACACACACACACACACACACACACACTCTGTGTTAAAACAAACTGGTCCTGGTAATGACTCCCAGAGGAGCAGCAGATCTCAGCCTCTGCAGCCGTTTGGCTTCAACAACCAGCAAACCAGCAGTTTAATGACACACACACACACACACACACGGTATCTGAACAGACTCTCCTCCATTTTCTTGGTTGTACATCTAATATATGATTTGTTGCCTGGATAAAAGCGGCAGTGATGACACCAGCGCCTTTCTGAAAAGTTCAGAGATTTTCAACTAGAAGCACAAACAAGGTGGAGCGCTCTGAAAAAAGACGCTGGGTGCAGCTTTTTCTCTAGGTGGCTGCATGTGCTCGCTTCTTATTGAGAACAATTGAAAAAAACGCTATGTGGACTCAGGCCCTTAGGGGAGACCTCATGTTGCCTGGAGGAGGCTGTGCCTTAAAGACTCGAGTCAGGGAGGAAAAGCCTACAGAGCAGTAAACACACAGATTACATGAAGGACTGCAACATGATTGCTGCAGTTCTACTTGTACTTTACTTGAGTATCTCCATTTTCTGCTACTTTATACTACTGCACTACATTTATCTGGATTACTTATGACACAAAAACACATGATATGCTTATATGATATGAGGCAGTACTATATTACTAATCTACCCAGTATATACAGAGTATTTAAAAAACACTGTATTTGTTGTTGTTCTATTATAATATAACACCACTGTGAAAGTAGCCATTCTGCATAATGAGTACTTTTACTTTTGATACTCTGAGTACATTTGCTGATAATACTTCTGTTCTTTTACTGAAGTAACAGTTTGAAATCTTTACTTGTAATGGAACATTTTTAGACTGTGGTATTTCTAAGGATCTGAGTACCTTGTACCACTGCTGCTGGTACGTGTTTGTGGCTATATGACATACAGTAACCCCCCTCACTCTGAGAATAAAACTGAAGCACATGAAGAACCAGCAGATGAGAAAACTCTGTGTGTGTGTGTATGTGTGTGTGTGTGTGTGTTGACAGTCGTTGCTGTGGAAACCAGAGGCAGAGGGAGGCACGGTGTTGATGTACGTCTCAGCTGATTCAGCAGGAATCTCTGCAGGTTTCAGCTCTGACGAAGACGTTGAAGAAAAATGTGACAATAAAGAGAGGACTCCTCGCTGGTTGACCTGCAGAGGTTCTCTCCTGATAAATACCAGAGTCAGAGGGATTTAATCTCCATCTCCTCCGTTATGTAAGACCTAAATCATGAGTGAAAATGACTCCAGAGAGCTCGTATCTCTTCATATAAACTGTGAGGAATGCTGACTGTGTTTAATGGCAGAACTCCCAGAAAGTCCCACTGAGGGCAGAAACACAACACCGAACACACCTACAGAGAGACAGCAGGAAGGATTAACCCTGTTCATACACTCAAAGAGGAAGTCTGTCTCTCATGTAACACTCCGACACACGATGAAGGAGCCATGCGTCTCACTTGTTCTTCAAGTTCTAGGTGCTCGATAAAGTCATGTTGGAGAGAATCATGAAGCCGTGGGCCGTGAGGTCCGTTTTTCCTCCATTCAGTTTGAATCTCTGTTAACTCAAACCTTTGTTCATCTTCTCTAGATCACTTTATATTATTGGAGGTTCGGTTCATAATTACTGTCCGCCTGTTGCCTCTGCAGAGTTTGTGTGTGTGAACAGAGTGTAAAGGGCAACACACACCAGCGGCACATGACGCACATCAAGGCACACACACCCATTGTTCTCACATATCAGTTCAGTCTGTTCAATCAATCAGTCAATCAATCACTTTATTTGTCTCCAAGGGGAAACTGATCTCACAGCAGTGATTAGTTACTGTGTGTGTGTGTGTGTGTGTGTGTGTGTGTGTGTGTGTGCATCTGTGGTTTATGTCTGTGGGTGGATGTGGGATTCTCCACTGTGGGTGGGATTATGGGGGGGAGTCTTTTTTGTGTGTATTTAATGTATTTTATATATGATACAATAGCTATGTATGTAATTCATACATACAGTACAGATACATACACTGAATATGTACTGAGCTGCACACACACACACACACAGTTCTTTAATTGCACACACACACACACACAGTTCTTTAATTGCACACACACACACACACACACACACAGTTCTTTAATTGCAGACACACACACACATACACACACACACACAGATACACACACACTTTTGTGAATACATGCACACACATGCACATCATTATACACTCCTACATGTAATTACCTAATACACGTTTCTACATGCCAAACACACACACACTGAGGTAAGCCCTGTGCATGTCATTAACCTGCTTGTACGTGCAGATACACTCATACTTTTGGATATGTACACTGGACACACACACACACATACACGTGGGCGCCCGAGGAAGACGTCCAGAGAGAGAGAGACAGCGATCCCACACTCTGCTCCAACTCAAACAGGCCTCTGGTTTCAGTGGAGCCTCCAAACAGAAACCGGCTCGACTATTTTTACAGACAAACTATTTTTAGCTTCTTTCTGCTTCTTCTCGGGAGGCAGCGGCTGTTTGGCCACACAGCGACTGTGAGAGCTGCAGCTCTGAGTAAATACAGAGAACAATACGCTCAGCGTCCACATCCACACTCAGCCGGACCGACCGGTCTGCGGCTCCACGCTGCCGGCTGATGACAGGCCGCAGCGGCACACATTATTGGAATTCTAGGAGATTACCAGGCAGCGGGGGGGTCGTTTTAGGCTCTGCTACTACTGCAAATGACATGCTGTCACAGGCCAATGCAGGGACCGACGGCTCAACCAGAGGCCGCCAGGGGCCCTACTGGGGGCCAGCAGTTACACATAGCTCCCTGAGGGCCAGAGAGTGCTGCTGCAGCAGCCAGGACGAGTTTAAATTCACTGCATGGACTGAAGAATATCTGAAACACACACACACTCTTTGAATGAAAATCTTTGAATGAGATTTATATTTGATAAATATTGTAATATCAATACATGCTAAATGAATAAATAATTATAATTATAATTATTATTACTTCAAACACACAGTTAGCTGAGAGCCACAGACAGAGGAGAGTTTTACTTTTAACAACAATATAAATCCTAAAATAAGTGATTGACCTTGTGGGACCAGCTGTTTGTCCCCAGATGAGATGAGTCCCCACAATGTGAGTGTGAAAACAGGTCTTTGTCCCAACAAGTTGGTGAGCACAGTCACACAGTCTCAGAGCTCAGAGGGGCGAGTGTTTGTCAGGGCACTTCCTGCTGTTCACTGAGAGAGAGAGATGTTGGAGCGACTCCAGAGCTCTGCAGACTGAACATCATGAGACTGAGTTCATGCAGAGGCAGCTGGTCATCCTCCTCCTCTCCTCCTCATCCCTCATCCTGACCTCCCCAACAGATATCATCCTTATTTACACAAAGACAAGAAGTCACTTATTCTTATGGTGTGTATGACTGAAATGTAGACCACTTGAAATCAATGGGCAGGTTTAATTTTTCTTTTTTTTCCAGACAAAGACAGAAAAGACTTAACTCAGTCATGTGAACACACATATTCACGATGGACATCAGTATCTCTGATGTCCATTGTGAACAAACATCCAGAAATCCACTTAGAAACCAGAGATCAAAGAGGCTGCAGTAGTAGTTTCTAACTGTTCTTCAGTTTCACAGTGATCCAGTGATAGTTGTCTGTACATCCATGGTCCACTGCAGACAGGAGCTGCTGCCAGCTCATTCAGCACACTTTTCTTAATGGTGCTAATATGACAAACTGTGAACAAATACAGGCTAAAAAACGGGGCTCAAGTTGTAGCCCACAGCTAACTCACTGACTTCATGGCAACATTATACTTCCTGTCTAAATTTAATGGAAACTGCAGTTCAGAAAGTACAAAGTAAAACAAAATACATTTGCGTTGGGACTAGAAGCAGACTATGAACAGAATTCATGTCAGAGCTGTGGAGATTCGAGGCTTTCAGCAGACATCAGTCCTGCAGTAGATCACACGCAGATAAGATCTCTGAGGTTAGAGGAACTTCACTGCTGCCTGAAGGGAAACCGACTATAGAGGAATGCCTGTCTCTAACACTGCACTCATCTGTCCTGCTGACACTTTCCAGACTCCCACAGAGTTATGAATGGAAGCTGGTCCAGTTCAGCCTCTGGCCTCACCAACTACATGTGCTTTCGATGAGCAGAGGGTCAGGGTTGGAGGTTCAATTCCCACTGCAGTCACTGTCTGTCTTCCTGTCTGTGGCTCTCAGCTCCAAGCCCATTGGTTCCTACTGAAAACACATCACAAATATATAGTTTCATTTTTTTATTTTTTATTTTAGCAAACAGGAGGAAATAGTGCATTTGTTGGGGACTATTTTCAGCGGCGGACTGACACAACAGATTACGCTATAGCTTGCCGTCTTTCACGACCTGCATGATGTCATCGGGAAGGAGGCATTAGGGACCGACTTCCAGGAACAAGAATATAAGAAGAATGTAAACTGTGAGCTTTCCTCTGTGTCACAGCTCCAACAACACCATTCCTCCATCACTTCAACATGTTTACAGGTGAAGAGCGCTCTGTGCTCCTATTGGTCAACGTCACCAAACACATTGTGGAATTTGTCGTAATTCTGACCCGCTTGTCTTTCTGTCGGGACATCGTGAGGCGTCCCAGATGCAGCGTTGGTTGTCGTCCACTGTGACACACGACACGGGACAAAACCATCAGCTGTTCGTTCCCGCCCCCTGCGTCTATCGGGTGTGGCTGGTATTATGTAGCCTGAACCCGGCGTTAGACTGTCTGCTAATTGATGTTTTATCTGAGTTAAAGTGACAAAGTGTTAGTAGCAGATACACATCCAGCATGGAAAATTAAAAGTGTCAGCATTACAAAAAGACAGATGACAGAAACTCTCTGTGACAACACTGAGAAGTTGAAGCTAGAACAGAAGCTAACACGCGTTGGGTCGGGACTTCATCGTTCATCTGTTTGTTGTTTTGTTACATTCTCTTTAATGAACTGATTTATGCTACACTGTCTTGTGATACTGTATTATGGGAGTAAGGCAGCAGTTACTTTTTATCTGTCAAAATGATGGACTGCATTCGGGATGCAGTGTGTGTGTGTGTGTGTGTGTGTGTGTGTGTGTGCGTGCATACATCACGTGTCTCAGTGACTATCTGTGTCAGGAATGTAAACGTGGTGTGGTAAGGTGTGTTTACACCCCCGTCCCTCAGCCCCGCCCACCTCAGATACAACCAGGTAATACTTAGGGGATGACACACACACACACACACACACAGAGCGTGGTGTGTATTCCCCGCCTCCAGTCCCTGTCATTCAGAGTTATGTGAAGAATTTGTGTGCATGTTTTGAAGTGTGGTGAGGAGACTGAGTGTGGTGTTAACACTGATCGACCAACTCCCCTCATTACCTGTCTGGGACTAAGCCACACTAATCCCGGCTGATACGTCCTGATACCTCCATCCATCTAAAGATTTACCCCAAAAACTTCCTACACCTCCTGCTAGGGGAGGTGCAGTCCTCCTCGGGGACTCTAAGACTGTCCAGACCAGTTAATGATGAGCAGGCCAAGGTGGGCACATCACACTGTGAATTATTACAATACTTGAATGGAAAAACATGAAAACCTCCCGTTATTCCAACTTGGGGACATTTGGAAATTATTCCAAGATGGTTACCCCATGGCGTTTGTTTTATTTGTGCCAAGGTGGAGATATTGTAGCTGTCAGAAATTCTCGTTCTTGTCATATCAAAGAGACCATAATTACAACATCCAAGTGGGAAAATGACTGCAAAACTGTGGTTGCATCTAAATAAAATCCAATACAAACACAGTTAATTAAACAAAAAATGCCATCGCTATACATTGTTAATTTGTGTCTGGTTTTTCTACAAACATGTTACACTAATTAAAAAAATAAAGCTAATTTAGGTTTAATTTTCAATTGTATGGCATGACTACAAGGCTAGCACTAGGCTGAAGATAACACAACATAGTGAGGAAGCTACCAGCAATCCAACATTAACTAACAAGGTACAAAGCTGTAAGTATTCAGGCATCCAACACCAGCTAACAGCACAAAGTTAACATAACGTCACAGGGCTATGCTACTATATACTATATACTAACAGAACAGTAGCTGGTCTAAAGTATTGGAAATCAAACCTTACAGGGCAAGAAATATACTCCAACATCAGCAGGTAGTTCACATCAGCAGCGATCCCACATCAGCTACGTAGTTAGCAGGGCTGACAGCAAGCTAGTAAAATTAGGAATCTTAAATCATCTTTAACATTAACCAGTTGGTACAAAGAGGAGCAAAAGAACACGTTACTAGACGTCGCTGTTTGTTTGTTGGCTGAGATACTGGCAGTTAGTGTACGAATGTCAACCCTCATTTAGGGTTGTGTATCCTCGTCTCTGGGTATTTTTTAACACATTTGTTAAAATGGTAACAAATCTGTTATGAGGTGGAGAAATAAAAACACGTCACAAAACTGTAGTGGAGTGGATTTGCCTTGACGCTACATCAATATAGACCCAGATATGTTTAATCTGGGGTTTTACTCAAAAATGATCTTCAAAAGCTCTAAAACTATTTTCTATTTTTCTAACAGAATGTAATCAATTCAGGAGCAGACCATCCAGCCTGACTCAGAGCAGCACTGTTGTCCTGCAGGTTGACAGTGACGTGTGCAGGTATTGTATCATTATGTATTGTTGTGTGTTGACAGGTGAGTCTGTCCTCTCAGACAGATCCAGTCCTGTCATGTTTCAGAGAGGAGTGTGTGTGTGGGGGTGTGTGATGAATGAAGCTGTGGTGTGTGTGTGTGTGTGTGTGTGTTAACTCAACATTATGACAGTGACACTGGAGTCTGTCTGTGGCAACGAGCCAGAGAGAGAGAAACAAACACAGGACTGTGTGTCTCTACAGAGCTCTCAAGATGTCTCTGTCAAAGAAACAGAACAGCATTTTTAGAAATCCTGTCTGTTTTCACCAGTCACACGTTTCAGATGACTATCAGTTTCATCTGTGTCCAGTATAGACATATACATTTATAAGTTAAAAATGCCAGAGGGCATCACGTGATGAACCTGGAGGCTGCAGTACCCTGTGCAGCCTATCAAATGGCTGCTTGGTGCAGCCACTGCTCCCGGTCGTTGTTGGTCAACAAATAGCTCCAATGCTAACTTCTGCTAAAACTACAATAGTCAGGTTTTCGTCCAAATGTAACACACGTTTTAACAGAATGTTAGAAAAATGGTCAAAAGAAAATGTTTATTAATACTTGTTTCCATCCACTACTGTTGTGTGAATATTAGGAGTTGGTTCATGGAGATAAACAGAACAAAATGCACCTAAAGTGTCCTGTTTTATTTCTATTCCTACACCTGTTCAATAGACAACATGTAAATCAGACTTGCTCATAGTCTAAATGCTAAGTTAGGCTAAAGGTCTCAAGGGTGCTTAAAACAAACTAGCTTGTACAACATGTCGTCGACCACATCTGAAGAGAAAAGTGATTATATCTGTTCCAAATGGCCACACTCAAAGATGTTTTAAAATTAAGTAAGTTATGTAAAGGGGTTTTGTGGCTAACGGAGAAGCTCACAGCTGACAGGTTTCTTGTTGTTTCTGTGTATTTATGTCTCTGGGACAGAACAGATCCCATCTGTCCCTCTGGCTCCAGACTCAACTGTTGTTCTTGAGATAACTGTGTTGTGATATGGCGCTATATAAATAAAACTGAATTGAATTGAATTGAATTCTTCTTCTCCACTTCTAGACATAGAGAGTTTACAGTTTACTTCCTGGGGTTTGGCTGGGTAAAACAAAAGGAAGTTACTGTGTGTCATGTGTACGGCAGCATCTCCATCATCATGTGTTTACACAGAGAGACATGTTTTGGGCTCGATGCAGCTCGTCCTCAGACGGTGGACTTCATTTTCCATACCTGCTTAGAGTGCAGGCTAAACTCTCTCTGCTGAACTTTGTCCCACAGGGTGGAAGGAGCTGCTGGTTCTGCACATGCTCAGTAGTGTTTCTCCCACTGGCTCGCCCGCTCGTCCCATAGTCTTTACATTGGGGTGTCCTGCACTTTAAAATCACTTTTCCAGTCTCTGCCTTACAGATATAAAACCCTAATGGTTTAAAAATTATAACGGAAAGAGTCATAACTGAGCTTGTCTGCAGTTGGAGGCTCTTTTATAATGGAGGTCTATGGGGAAAATGATTTGTTGCTGCAGTACCGCAAATGGCCACTGGACAATCTGGCAGCAGGGCTGAGTGGAGGCGCTGCATCACATCTATTAATACATCTATTAATAGACACCAGTTTCTATCATAGATCTATTAACACATCTGTGATCGTGATTCAGAGCTGTAGGAAAGTCAATGGTTTGTCGTTGCAGTTTCATCTAAAATCACTGGCTTCATTACATTAGTTTCCTAAAAGTTGGAGAACAGGGATGGTTTGGAATATTTTTCACTTTTTATAACTTTGTGTGAATTTGACAAAAAAAACTGAAGGTCAACTTACTAGCTATTTCTGGAGCTTTCAACTGCAGCTCATGGTTGGCCTCAGCAGGTAGAGTTTACTTGGTTGTCATGGAGATAGCTCAGCTGTCTTCATGTGGTTTGTTTCTTCAGTCACATGATAAACACATATTTGTATGGGGGGGGGTGACGCCTGTCTCTGGCGTCAGATGTGAATGTCCTCCTTGACCTTCCTCTGGCCGTCCACTGACTCCTGGTCCATGACCTTTGACCTTGTCCCAGTCGACACTGTGACCTCTCTATAATAGATAATAGATTATATTATATATTATATCAGTTATGTGAGTGTAAGAGTAGCATGAATTCCTTATGACAGGAGTTATAATATACCTGACAGGAGGTCATGTGACCAGGTAAGGTTCACCTGTGTGAACTCTGTTTGTAGTCAGTGTGGACTGTAAGTGCACTGATGAAGACTCAGACCTTAACAGAGACATTTCATTTTTGCAGGACATCAGGTCTTCTCATTTTAAAGGGATTTAGTATGTGAAAGTGAGTTTGAGTTTCAGATATTTCCTCAGACTGTCGCCGTCCTCTGGGAGTCGTACTGATCCTGCTGACGGATGGAGACGTGTTCTTCACTGTAGTTAAAACTGCTTGTTGTTCTGCTGCCTGGCGACTGCAGTACGGCTGTCTGACAGTCTGACACAGGAATCAGGAGGAATCAGTCATAATGCAGCACGACTGTGGATAAGCCTAAACACACTGCGGGGGTATTTATGTGTGTAATGAGGAGGCAATCACACTTAACTTTATTCCTCCACACCCAGCCAATCCAGACTGAGGGCGGTGCCTTAATCCACCAATTATTCACCTGTCTCCAATTAGATCGTCTGCGCACACACATACACACACACACACACACACCACGTCCAAATCATATCCTTCTTTTTGGACGACAGTTGTTGATCTTTTCAATAATCAGCACTCTGAATCATTTCAGTCTGGTTTCATGTTTCTTCACTGAAACTGAAACTGTCCTCACAGCTGTTCACTGTTACACCTGTACATGTGTACCTGTACTGTACTGCTGCCCTCTAACTGGACTGTTAGGTTAGTCACCTGTGTCTTCTCTGCTGATAGTCCTTTCTTAAACCCTTAAAAACACTCAGGTTTAGAAACATGTTTTTTGTTTTTCTAAAAGACATGTTTAGCCTAGCTTAGCACAAAGACTGCAAGTAGGGAGAAATGTATGTGTTTCAGCATCTCGTTGCCGTCTGCCTCTTGTTTCTGTTTCTATGTTATTGCCACGTGCACCTCATTCCTCTTGGCATCTTATTGTCTTCAGCGCCTCGTTGCCATGTTGTCCATGTTGTCCATGTGTCCCTGTCTTCCACCTCTTGTTGTGTTGCGTTACCGTCCATGTGTCTTTGCCCTTTGCTGCATTGTTGTATGTTTCCATCTGCACGCAGTTCATGTTTTGGTGTCGTCCTCTTTTCTGACCTTTCTGGGCAGCATTGCTTTAACACATCCAGGGTTGCTGGTTCAAGTCCCACCTACACCTGCACTAACTGTACAGTACATAAGAGAAGCTTGGCAGACGCCCTCATTCGTTCTGGGAGAATTGAAGGTAAAAGACTAATTTCCTGGAAATTACACATGATTCAATGCTAAATTCATTTATATAAGCATGAGATGTAATTTCTAACCCTTTTCAAATTCACCATAAACATTTATCATGAGAAATGTTACTTAATAACTTTGTTTCTCATTTCTGATCTGGAGACAGAACTCATCCATCTCTGAGACTCCCATCCATCAGAGTGGACAGGACCGGACTGGAACAACATGCCTCTTCCCCCTCAGGGGCGTAACGCTGGTCGGTGCTGATGAGACCCCCAGGGGCCAGCCCGCCTCGTAGCCGTGCTCACCATGCTTTATGTAGCGGACCACCGGCAGAGCCCTGTGCGGAGCTGTGTTTTCACAAAACATTCCCAGCGGCTCCACAGAGGGGCCGTGGAGGTGGGGTTGGGGGGGTTGGGGGCAGGGGGTGCAGAGAAATATCAGAAATTCTGTGGTTTGTGTCAGGCCGGGTGACCAGAGCCGGGCCCCAAACATCTTGTAAGAATAACAGTGGAACAGAGCGGAGGGCCTGGGCGGACGCCATGTTTGTGTGTTGGTACATTCCTGGTGTGTGTTTTATTTTTCCTGCTCTGTCCCCTCGCACTCTGTCTTCCCGGGGGTTGGCCGGGTGGGGTGGGCACGGATAGCTGTGGTTTGGTCAGTGGTACGGGGGGGTGGGGGGGTTTTTGGATGGCGTTGCAGTTTGGAGGACATCAGAGGAATCCCAGCGGGCGACTATCAGATTCACCATCAGGCGCTCGGACTCTTTAAAGCAGCGAGTGTGATGAGTGCGAAGACAACTCTTGTTTTGTTTTCTAATTCTTTTTATTCGCTCGTCCTCCCTCCTCCTCCCCTCCTCCTCCCCACTTTTGTTTTTCTAAAGAACGCTCCTTGCCAAGAGCTGAAACAATAGCAAAGCTTTCCAAAGCCTCCCTGGCTTTAAACAATGCCATCAATCACAGTGAGAACAGCAGACACACACACACACACACACATCGATGAAGTGCAGCTCGCCGTTTAACTCTTCACGTGGACGGACGGGGACGAGGCAGAGACCCGGCGGGGATGAAGACAGAGCGAGTGTTAAAAGACTAATGAGCGAGGAAGGTTTGGGACTGAGTGAAAACATTACAAAGTGAGCCTGTAAGTCAGAACTCTGGGTGAATTATCCAACTTTGTCGGCATCAATCGCCCTTTGGATTTCACCCAAAAACAGTTTTAAAAGCATTTCCTTGTGGCTCAGAGTGTCCCTGAGGCAGTGTGTGTGTGTGTGTGTGTGTGTGTGTGTGTGTGTGTGTGTGTGTGTGTGTTCAGTCTTGGATGAGGCTGGGTTTGGGGATTAATTTCCTTTCTTTTAAATGAAAGGAAACCTTTTACTTGTTCACAATGAAAACATTTTGTCGTTACAGACTAAATATCAGAAAATGTTTCCACACCCTCACATCAGAGCATGACGTCATTTTAAAGATGACCCTCAGTAAGTTACAGATGCCTTAAAGCAGATCTATAACGTTTGAAGTCTCTCAGGAGCTCGTGTGGTGACGGAGAAAGAGAGGCTGTGTGTTTAGTTGTGTGTGAGTAATATATATAAATATAAGTGTTTAGAATATGAGTGTTTACAGATGGACGGAGGAGACGTGGATTATGTTGCTGTAGTTTGATATTTGACATTTTTATCGGCCGCAGCTGATTTTCAATACGTCGAATACAAAACGTGAATTCAACCACAAAAAGAAAAGAAACATCTGTCTTTGCAGCGTTTTTGTTTTGCTGTTTTTCACTTTTAACTTTAGTGAACTTTGACAGGTGAAGTCACACCTTTGCCGTCCTGACAGAGCTGACCTCTGTGTGAACGTGGAGGAAGCTATCACAGCTTATACACCAGAATACACCAGCTTGTTTCATGTACTGTATGAATGTGCTGTGTTCACCAGGCTTGGTCCTGTTCCTTTATATTTTGGACTTTTCATGTTGTTGTACAATGAACAAAGGAGCTCTTCTTCTCGTCTTTTAAGGTCGCCATCTTGTTTTTTCTAGTGCTTATGTGTGGAAAGTATCTGTGTATGCTGAGCCCTGACTGTTCTCTGTTTAAAGTGTGAACTGTGTTGAACTCTTTATTGAATGAAACGAAGTGTCGGGGGAGGAAACGGAGAGAAGAGGTGTTCTGACTGACTGCGTTAGCATGATCCCAGCTGGGCTAACCCCGGTTAGCCGTTAGCTCGCAGTTAGCAGCCCTGTGAGCATCGTCACGACATCGCCGAGCTTCTAGCTTGTGTTGTGAGGACCTGTGGATGAACTTCCTGTGTGACCCGGCTTGAAGAGAGTGTCACAGCGGCTTTAAAGCACCTGATGTGATTGTTGCCAGCAAACACACCCAACTCAACCGTCTGATAAGATTTCTCTGTAACCCCACCCCATATCCACATAACCCCACGTGTGCTGTGAGCCAAAAGTGTGTTTAATGGGCTCTGGAACGTGAAACAGATTATATATGGAGTCAGAGCCGGACTGGACGAACGTTATTATTAACATCTGAACTGTTTCATTTTATTCTATTTGTGAAAACAGGAAAAGTGCAGGTTTGAAGATTCAGCCTGGTCTTTTTAACTAATGCTACAGATCTGAGGCCTTCACCTTCATCTGTCACGTAGCCCTCATCATATTTGTCCCTGGACTGTCTCCACCCCCCACCCCACTTTGAACTCTGGCAGGGAGGACTGGGTGTAACTCTGAAGGTGGATCAGCGCTCAGCCAGCGCTAACCGGCTAACAATGAGCTAACAGTTCTGCAGGTCATCCCGGCCCCGCCCAGACAGCCGGGTCCGTTCGGCCCTCCTGCCCCTCCCCCCGCTGCTGAATGAGTCTGATCGCAGGACTTTAACCGTTGACTTAAGGGGGGAGGAGTGTGTGGTTAATGAGAGCCCCCTCCCTGTGTAAACTCGCCATGTGAACTCTGGCCACCTCACCCCTGCACACATGTGGACACATTCATACATTCATGCACAAACAGAGTCATTAAGTTTAAAGGTTCTGTGACTTTGTTTCCTCTGCTGCGTTTATCTGACAGCTGCTTCACCTGTAGATTCAGGTTTTAGCTCATAAACTCCGATGTGTTGCTGTAGGTAAAGCGACGACTCAGTGTTTAAACATTTTTATTGGTAATACTTTGATACTAATTCTAAACGCAGCAGATGTTCTTGTAATGGAGTATTTTTATATTGTGGTGCTGATACTGTTAGTCGTTATACTTTGAGTACGACTGAAGTGTTTCTAAAAAACTGTCAAGTCCTTAAAGGTTGATATCGAATGCTTCTTATTCTGTGCTCAGGTTGTTCCTGGTTTAATGAAAGTCTTGTTGTTTTATAAGTTCTTGTCCTGCTGCTTTGTGTTGAGACAAAATTGAACACTTCTGATTTTGAGAAGCTCAGATTATTTGGTTAAATATAAAAAGGGGTTTGCAGGAATGTAGTCCTTAAATTAAATTTAAAAAAACATCGTTTTGGTCTCCATACCTGGGTGTCGTATTGTGTCCAGTGTAGCCTGATATTTATTTAGGAATCTGTATATTCTGTCTGAATATAAAATAATCCGCCCTGTCGCCTTCTGTTTTATCAGCATCATCAGGTGAATTCAAAACCACAGTAACAATAATGAAACGTGTATAAAACAAGTCATGAAATAAAAGTCTTTTATCACAGTTAATAACTGGAGCAGGAAAAACGTTTATTTGGAATAAAGTGAACTGAGGTTTGGTTTTGGCTCGTCATCGTGTGCCGAGTCGACATAACGTTTCTGTCTCAGGTGGATCGGTCGTCCTCCTCCACAGGGGTCAGAGGTCAGCCTGCGGTGAAGGTGGCAGCCATGTTTAAGGTTACCACGGAGAGTTAATGGAGCAGAAGAATGTGCATCTGTGAATCTGTACACGCCTCAAAAATGAAACGGAGGAATTTTCCTCTGGGGTTTATCTTATCAGTGTTTACTGTAAGCACCATCTAGTTTTCTCTGTTGACTTTAACAGATTGACTTTAGCTGTCGGCTGAACGCCAGCAGGCTGTTGTGCGTTTCCAAACTGGCCCGGAGCACTGAGAGGAGATGGATATGAAACTGACAAAGACATCAGATCTGGGAACCAACGTTAACATTTAGCTTCAGCTAGCAGATCCAAATGGAAGGATTCTCAACCGGCGTCCAGTCTTTAAAGGAGCACGTCACCTAAAATAAATCATCTATAGATCAGCTTCTCGTAGTTTACCGGCGTTCTCCACAAAAACCTAAAAAGAACCATAAAGTAAATTAGTGCAAACAGCTAATAAATATGAAAACACTCCTGCAGTTTAAATCAGAGAAGCTGGTTTGCTCCTTTCATCCCAAACACACATAACAATGCAGTCAGTTTATTTTTACTACTGCATATTATTCATTCAGTCTAACAGTGTGAATATCTGCTGTTAGAGCCATTAAAACTATATCCAATAATATTTATTGTGTAGAAAGTGTCATTTGACACAGCTGAAGCGTGCAGCCTGTAGCGTGCGCTGGGTGCTGCTGCTGGGATGTGATGATAAAATGGCTGCTGCTTTTCACAATTCAGCTGCTTCTTTAATCTGGATTCATGCTGATTCAGTCTGACGATGTCAAGAGCATAAAATAAGGATTTGATGTGCAGCTCAGCAGCTTGTTAGTGACCGCTGCTCATCACAGTGTTTATGAGCTGCCATCAGAACAGAAACAGAAAGATATGCTGATAAATACATTTCTGTGCATTTACAGGTGGATTCAGGCTTCAGAGACACGAGCTGCTCTGTAGAAATATTATTAAATACATTCATGTTATAAATACATCTGCCTGCCCTCAGTTCTGTTCCTCCCAACTTCAAATAAATGAACTCTGGTGCATTAACAGAAACTACACAATACAACCTGTTCAGCTTTTAAAATGGTGGCTTTCAAAGATCAAGTCAACATCCCATAAAGATTATTAACATTATCAGCAGAAGGAATAGCTGACACTATGATGCTGTTATGATTCTAATGATTACTAAAACATGTCTGATCTTGTCTGTGAAAAACTTTAGTACAAACATTTAGTCTGACGTCTTTAAGATTTACTGCTACTACAACAGCAACGACTGCGTGCAGACGTCTTTCAGCATTTAGAATCATCTATAATCAGAATATACACATATAATAAATGGTTTATAACTCACTATAGTGTAGTTGTAAGCAGATATGAGGACCTTTGAAGTGTTTATTAATGTGCAGCATTTGTCAACTCTTATAACTTCTCCTATGGAGACATATTTTACATTTTAACAGCTGTTTACTGTGTTGTCAGCCTCCACTTATGGGTGTTACTACTTCTACTACTACGTCTAGTACTAGCTGTTGTGTTGCTAACACTACTACAGCTAGACATGTCTGTGTCTGCTGCTCTGACTGCTCTTCCTGTCAGTACAGAACAGAAACACACACTAACATAAAAACAACACACACAGTCGGACAGACTGCCAAAAAGACTCAGATCCAGAACATCTAAATGTCCAGGCTTGTTTTTCGGTTAACCACTGTGCACTTTCGAGTTTCACAAACCGTCCCAGAGGAGTCGGACTGACATGTCCAACAGGAGAGCTTAGAGCTGGTTTAAATGTTCACAGTGTGTTATTTCTTTTAATTTGTCAGTTTGGCATTCAAAGCAGGAAACTAACTGGGCTGAATTACTGACAGACCACAGGAACATAAACACATCCTCTGATCCGGCCTGTTTTACAGACTGTCTTCACTGTGATAAACTGCATATTAACTTTGGATTATTGGCTGTATTGTCTTTTCTGTTTGAGACCTCTGTGGACAATAAGACTCTGAGTCTGCAGACCTCCGAGCCCTCCTCCACCTCTGGACCGAACAGACCAGGTACCAGAGGAGACCTGCTGAGTCAGCCTGGGTCGCAGGGAGGAGCCTGCAGCCTCCCACAGCTCCTTATCAGGGAGCCCAAACCAGACAACTCAAACAACCAGCAGACGGAGAACCAACCGACCAGCTGGGAAACATTACTGCTCATGCTTTTCTTTTTTTCAGTGATTTTTAAAAATACACAAAAAAGCATCCTGACAAGTGTTTCAACAGATCTGTAGAGAAGTTATTTCAGAAGCTAAAATCTCACTGATGAAACTCTGCTGTTGAATCATTAGAACAAAAGGTGAACAACGGAGTTAGAAAACATCTGGTCAAAGCTCCAAGAAGGCTTTGGAGATTTAAAGTGAAGGAGTGAAGTTCACTACGACTCCCAGGGTGCATTTCACCAACAAACAGCCAATCACAGAGCTTCACTCCACTAACACTGAGCTGAGGTTAAAGATGAAACTGTTGAGAAAACAGATGTTACGACCTGAACCTCAAATTAATTCACTTTGAAATTCAGGGTCAAATTTAGATAAATTCAGTAACCATGGCGATGTGTTTTGTTTACAGCTGCTCTTTTTCACGCCTCTGACTGGCTTCTTCTCCATGGCAACAGCAGCTGAGGATCAAAGGTATCGTCTTTGCCATTCTTTTGACTGACAGGTCTACACCGACACCGTCCAACCGTCTGTGATTTGTTCATTTTTAACCGGGGGTGGAGGAGTGTCATGAAGGGGACACTGCTCTATAGAGTATACAGGCTACAGCTTAGTATTTATAGTGTGTAGTTTAGAGAATATTATAGATCCAAGACCAAACTGACAGGAGGGTGGGACTGATCTATCTGCTACTTCAGCACCATGGACAGCACCATGGATCAGTACACAGTATAGTTAATTAGGCTGCTGATAGTTCAGATTCTGACTCTCACAAACCTCAGTCAGATAAAGGATCAATGAGTCAGGCGGACCAGACTAAACTACCCCTCTGCCCCTGAAATGAGACTCATGCAGCCGTTTCAGTTTCACTGAGTTTCATCAAACAGGAGCAGGCGTCCACACAGCTTTACCACTCTGACAAAACAACGCAACGTCGCATATTTCTGTCTTTGAGTTGAATCTACAGAGTTTTATGCATCTGGCTAACTCAGTCTGTTAATGCCGGAGCAGCTCACGTCTGTGATCGTATGTAAATACCTTTATTTATTATTCAGACACAGAGTATCGATCTGCTGTACAGCAGAAAAACCCTGACGTGTGTGTGTGGAACAGACGGCTGGAGACACGTCCAGAGGACCTGACGGGATCCTCTGTTTGGTTTCAAGATGCTGACACACTGCAAACTGCACTGAGGACAGGTGACATTATCTCCCCTGATCGTCCTGAAGGCTGCAGGTGAGACAACAGCTGCTTTTTTCAGTGCAGAGAATGAACCCGTGATTCAGACTGATCTTAATAAAATGTGTTTTTCCGTTGACTGTTTGAAAGATTCACTCAACACGTCTAATAACATGAGCAGAAGGAAAACAGGAGTGCAGTTACGTGGTTTTCCTTCGCAGACCATCAGCATCGTTACGTGTCATTATGTGTGAAGGCCGCCTGACATGGCCGCCGCAGAAAGAGCCGCGTTTAAGCTGCCAAAAGCCCCAAACAGGAATGAAGAAGAGAACACACAGGGTCAGAGCTCTGAACGAGGAGACAACTGTGTGATAAGGTGAGGTTCATGTTCGTTTCTAACAACTCAGGTTTTTTCTGTTAGTTTGGTGGACGGGTCTAAATACTACAATACCCATAAGCCTCAGCAAATACAGATCTCTTTGCTGTTGCCATTAAATACTGACTTCATCCCCAAACTGATCCAGAATCAGAAAATGAACTGATTTAAACTGCTGAGAGTTTGATCAGGTTTCTTTGAAGCTCTGTGATTGGCTGTTTGTTAGTGAAATGCACCCTGGGAGTAATAGTTGACTTCTTGAAGCTTTGACCAGATCTTTTCTAACACAGTTGTTGATGTTTTGTTCTGAAGAGTTTCAGCCACTTCCTGTTGTCCAAGAGGAAAATAATTAGGACTGTTCCTTTGATGAGGAGCTTCCTGTTGGTGTCACATGACGCGTCGCAGTGCTGCGGTGCTGGCATGTTTTGGACCAAACATCTCATTAGCGGTTTGATCTGGACCACATCAGTGTGATCCACATGCAGCCGCAGAGTTCCTTCTACTCGTCAGACCTCCACGATCTGCAGCAGGAAACCAAGTCCAGCTGCCAAACCCCTGTAGTTCCCGACCGACCGGCTCTGATCCGTAAACCTGAATGAGCAGAAACCTGAAGCCTCCGACCGGCCAACATTCACCGCTGTAGCCACATGTCCTTATTTCAGCTCCAGGAATCCTGAGAGATGGAGCGGCTGAGCTGAACACATCAACAAATCAAACACACCTCGAGCTCTGACGCCTCAGGTCACTCTGCTCAGGAAGCACCACCTCATTCCTTATGGAGGAAGAGGAGGCTGTTAAAGGTGCATGCTACTGAAAACTTCTACTAACTAACTACTTCTCTACTGTCCGTCTGAATCATCAGTATGACACTCTGAACTTTATCCTCCAAATATTACAACTGAACTGTTCAAACTTTATTGCAAAATATTCTGAGTTTTGAAATCTCTAATCTCTGAGTTTTTGTTCCTAACAGTGGCGGTGACACTCTGTCATAATCTTGTGATAACTTCATGTCCATCACGTGTGCGTTCTGTTCTTTGACATCAAGTCAAATTTATTGATGTAGCACATTTCAAACACAGGGCAACGCATCATATCATACCAGCGCAGAAGACACATATGATTATCAACAGGTGTTGCAATTATACAAGAATCAGTGCAGAATATACAAAGTTTTTAACCTGCTTTTAAACGTGTTCAGTGCAGAAACTGAACTGAATCTGTTCTGTCAGCTCAGCTGTGAGGCACAAAATGTTACTTCCTGATTCAAATCTTACTATCAGCCACAGAAACCATCATGATCTGATAACCCTGCAAACTCCGTCTGTCAGTCTGTTTACACTGAAACATCTCAACAACTATTATGGGATGGATTGTGGTGAAATGTGGTTCGTCGTTCATGTTCCCCTCAGGATGAACTGTAACAACTCTGCTGATCCTCTGACTGTTCATCTAGCGCCACCATCAGGTCAACATGTTAATGTGTCCAACACAAACACCTGCAGAACTACAGACGTTCCCATCAGCCTCAGCTGCACTCTGTTTACTGCTAACTAGCTAATGTTAGCATGCTAACACGCTAAGCTAAGATGAAGATGATAAACATTATACCTGCTAAACATCAGCATATTAGCATCGTCACTGTGAGGATGTTAGCATGCTGATGTTAGCATTTAGCTCAAAGCAGCGCTGTGTTTAAGTGCAGCCTCACACAGCTGCTAGCATGGCTTTATAAGGTTTTATAGGCCTACTGTAGTTTTGTAGTGAACTGAAGTTCCTGCTGACTGAACACTGCAGCAGTACGAGCGCTGACAGGATTGTTAGCTTAGTGTGACGGTGCTCTGGCCTGTTTGGTTGGGCCTTGTTTGCTCCTCTCTTGCAGGTTTGTGTAAGTGGTAGGTGGGGCCGTCCACCTGGGCTGAGTGGGAGCACCTGGGCCCAGAACTTCCAGTCACTATTAAAGCTGCCACCTTAGTCCTCTCCCACCAACACAGCCTGACTGAACAAATGGAGTCGAATCAGCAGAGTGATTTGTAGTTTCCACCTCTCCTGTCCTGTCACATCACACACATTTAAAACTGTGAACTGTTGCTGTATTCAAACTGCCTACTGCATACTACCGACAAATGCAGTATGCAGTATGTACTGCATACTGCTTTCCATAGTAGTATGCAGTATAAACCTGTCAAATTGATTTATCTTGCAGTATGCTGGGCCAGGCGTAGCTGGTTTCTTTGCATTGTGGGACACAGTAGGCGAGGTAGACTGGTCTGATGCATACTGCAGATTTTGGTTTTGTTTGCACACTACATGCTACATTTTGACCAAATCAGTATGTGCTGCTGGTGTAGTAGACGGTTTCGACGTTGTCTCAGTGCATGACATCACATTGGCCAACTTCCTGTTTCAGCAGAAACTCCTTGAAATATGGAATAAAGTTGCTCTGAAATACTTTTTGTTTGTTGTTTTACAAGACAGAGGACGGGCCTCGTCCTGGGCCATGCAGAATTCCTTGTTCTTTATTAAAACATTGTCTCAGAGTTGCAGACTTTCTTTTTACATTTACGCTGCATCAAACATGTCTTCCAGCAGCAGCGGCAGAGAACTTTGTATTTCTGTTTCTGTTTTAGCTGTTTAGTGAATCCTCTGACCGACTGAGAACAATATAAGAAGAAAACTTCTCTGCAGAGTCGTCACGTCAGAACACAAACATCAGAAGAAGAAATCGAGTGAGAGGGAGTTTATGGCAGAAAGTGACTAAATAAAAAGTTTTTTTCTCTCTCTCTCCTCCCCCCGTCTCTTCGTGGGAACTCGGTGTTTGGTTTTACAGACGAACTGCTTACTCATGACCGATCTACCACAGTGACCTGTCAGCCCCGCGGCATGCTGGGATACCTTTCAGACACTCCAAGTCACCTTCCTCATTTGTGTGGAGAAATGTTGCAGTGTCACGTTGTATCCTGTTCAGCAGCAGAGAAACACTGAGGCCAGAGCTGGTGGTTAATGAGGTCGTACCTGTCAGGTGAGGTGAGACCAAATCAAATCCACATGAGAAGAGAAAACTGGAGGTCTGATCTGCGTTCTGGACTCCTGGTAACACACTGAGAGATCTGCTGAAATCTGACTTCCTGCAGGATTCTTACCCCCTTAACTAAACTAAAATAAAACTATTTCCCTCAAGCAAGACTCCATTAATGAATCAGTGAATTAAAGGGGAACTCCACTGAATAAACACATGAAGTTCAGTTTGCTGGTCCTGGTCAGCCTGTGGAAACAGCTGTATAATGTCTTCTCATGATTTCACAGTGACAGAGGTGGAACAAGTACTCAGATTTCAATTCAAAATGTTACGTAAGTAAAGTACTTAATGTTCTTAGTTGGCTCCTTTCACTTTGTTATATTATTATAGAATACTATATGTTTTTATCACTAAAGAATACATGTAAGAGCATTGTTGTAGTTCATCACTGTGGAGCCAATTTTAGATACTTTGTGTACTACTGGGTATTAGTAGTATAGTACTGCATCATATTATATCAGCACGTTTTTATGTAAAAGGTAACAAGTAACTACAAGTGTCAGATAAATGTAGTGAAGTACAATATTTCCCTGTGAAATGTAGTGGAGTAGAAGAATAAAGCAGCAGAAAATACTCACTAGAGACCCACACGTGGATTCATCCGCCGCTGAAAATAGTCCCCAACAAAGTCACTATTTCCTCCTGTTAGTCTGATAAAAACTACAGCGAGCAGCTGTTTGAAACATCAAACTATAGATCTGTGTTTTTAAAGATTTACGTCTTCAGCAGGAACCAATGGGCTGAGAGCCACAGACAGGAAGTCAGACAGGACAGAGAGACGGACTGTTGTTGGTTTGAGTCTGAACATGAGGTTTAATGACAATAAGAAAACTATAGAATAAAACCAGACTGATCCTTTAAGTTTAGGACATTTTAACTTGGTTTTCTTGTTACAATGAGACACTAATGATGATGATGATGATGATAACAATAGAAAATGTGATTTTGTGTTAATAGACGATGGTAGTTCTGCACTGCGTTTATTTTGGAGAACTCCTATTAGACTCTCAGGAAGTCATCAGAGTGAAGCAGATATAAACTGCTTCTACTTCAGGGAGAACCAGAGAACCGGTGAACGGGAGTGGAAACCTGGCAGGGAGAGAACACAGCACTGGATCCTGAACGCATCGCGAGGTGTTCAGAGTAACACGGAGATGGTATCAGCAAACACAGCAGAGAGTCTCTAGTGGATCAGCGGCTCCAGCTGTTCTTCCCACACTTTCTTCGTCTTTTCTTTCTTCCTCAGTCGGCGCTGGAGGACTCTGGATGTTTTCTTCTGCGGCCGGCTGCCAGAGGCCTCGCAGGAGCAGAAATGAGCCGTGCAGCGAGCAGGAATAAGAGCCAGGCGCTGGTCATAATGCTGTGAATTATTAACGCTGAATATCAGTCTGCAGAAACACTCACAGCAGCAGCACAGTTATCAGATTCAGGTCTGAGCTGGAGCTGCACTCAAATACTAAACACTTATTCACCCGCTAAACTCACTCGTTTGTTCTGGAAAACCACCAAACTCGTTCTGAGCAGAGCGACTGTAGGTGGTTTATTTAGTCTGACCGCCACCAAGCAAGAAACATTTTAAAGAATCAAAAATGAAGACATTAAAAAGATCTCCATCAAAGCATCATCCTTGCAGTCCATTATCGTATCTGCGAAGACACCTGGAGTCCATTATTATCACCAACTCTTGACAAAACAATTTGTTCTGGAGCTCTCAATCATATCACTTGGTCTTCTTCAGCAGATGGCCTTTGCCCAGTTGTCATGGAACTTTGTCTTGCCACATGTCTGGAGGGGATATTCAACAAACCGGAACATTATACCTGCTGAAGGAGGGTTCACTGCAGGACTGTTGGATCAGACTGACTGAGTTTTACTAGCTGTTCCTAATAAACTGGACACTGAGCTGAGTATATGTGTGTCACCATGTGAGTGCAGTGATCAAACTGCAGTGTTGTGTTTGTATCCTGAAGTAGTAACGCTGCTCGTCCCGTCTCTACCTGTTTGCAGTCTAATAAATCAGCTATTTCTCTGTGAGCTCTCGGAGAACATGAATATCCACGAGAGGCTAAACAACAGTCAGGTGTCAGTGTGAACACTGAAACAGTCTTTTTAGTATATAATTCCCTCTTTGTTATAACATTTGATGCTAAAAAGACAGTAACTATGTAAGATCTCCACTTGATGAGTCTAACTCAGACTGCTGAAGCCTCAGATTAACTTCAGATTCACTTTGGACAGATTATATAGAGGAGATTCCTTCCATTAGAATCACATTATGAAGAGATCATTTAATGTCCAGACGTCTACAGCCAGACAAACCTGTTCCAGAGTTCATCCTGACACCTGACTGCTGTTTAGGGCAGAGCTGAAACACTGTGAGCGTGTCCTCTTTAGAACTGAGCGTAGCATCGTTTACTCTTTATGATAGAGAAGAGCCTTGAATTGTGTCTGAACTGTGAGATTCTCAGCTTTTTGAGGCAACTTGAATGGTGCATTTACTACGATCAGGGCTGGTGCATGCTTCGTGATATCCAATAAATGGCTGTAACTCACTGAGGAAAAGGTGTATCTGCAACAAACTTCAGATGGAGCTCCAAAACACCTAAATACAACTACTCACTTTGAAAAAACACAAATTCCCAGGTTTACTCTGGAATTATTCAAGAAAACGCAAGGTTTCTTTCACTGTGCGTTTTTTTATGTCAAATATGGTATGCTCAAACAAAGGTAATACATGATGGTGACTTTACAATGCAGCAGAAAGAAAGGGCAGGTTCCCCTGAATCATACGATGTGTAACACTTGAGACTGACTGAGAGAAGACGCTCAGAGTTGGTTTAAGGGTAGCTGCAGGGCTCTTGATGACGCAGGATGACATCACCAAAACTGTCCAATCAGTGAGTTACCTGTCAGTCCATGTGACTTCATGTTTCCTCGTCTTGGTGTGATTGTAAAAAGACAACTATGTTCTCCTTTGGTCTGGACCAAATGAACCGAACTACCGGTGGATCTGTTCAGGTGCAGGAACCAGGTGCGGTGTGACATCAGTGTCATCACCCTCTGAACTCTTCTTCTCTTCCTCTTCATGCAGTGAAGAGAATGAATTCCTGTATCTCCGTGCTGCTGGATGGGCCTCCTCTATACATGCCAGTGTTTGTCTATAAATGTGGAATGTGTTGTTTTATTGGAGACACTACAGATGTTGAGCTCCGACTGTTTATATGCACACAGCGTGACAGAAGAGCCGGGGTCTGCTGCAGATTCTCATATCAATAACACGTCTGTCAGGGTGGTGTAAAGCAGCAGTAAACAGGAAGAGGGTGGACGTGTCTCAGTTTGCTGGATGATATTCATGATGAGTTGAAGCTTCTTTTGTGATGATTTTTATTGTTAAAAGAAACATTTTCAGGTTTTGTTACAGCGGCCAGCAGAGTCCCAAACACTTACTGTGGTCCCTGTTCATGTAAGGAAACGCCTGACGATCTATCTGTTAGTCTGAACAGCAGCGGAGCTAAACATGTAGAGTTTCTCCTGAAGATGGCGCTAAAGGAAAGATCATAGGGCCATTCAAATCTAAAGGGTTCATCCTCTGAGGAGCAAGAAGGAGATCAGGACATTTAACTGTAATCCAGCAGATTTTGATATTTCTTTTGTACAAATGAAAAGCTTGAGAGAAAAGTTCAGGCATCATGAAAACATTTGGCTCCATCCTCTGGGAACCATGAATATCCACAGCAAGTGTCATGGAGATGAACTGTGGGCCAAAGTGTCGGTTTACAAATGACACCACCATTTTTAGGACTGTAGCAAGAGGAAAAGAAGTAGGTAGGTAATTGTTTTTTGCTCCCAGAATAAGATTTATTCACTGCTGGGCAACGTTCGATATACATACATATACTGTATGTATATATATATATATATATATACAGTATATATACACAGATCTCAAAACAATGGCAATCTGCAAGCCATTGGCTGCAGCCCACAGCAGCCACGTCTTTCTATCAGAATATTAACTGTAATTTTTGTAAGATTTTAAATTACATTTCACTAAAATAACAGACCTCAAATTATGAAATGTTATGCTAATAACATTTGGCTAAATGAGTAAACAGCGTCAGTTAGCTTAGCATAATCAGATGTTTCCCTCTCATTCTAAACTGTAACTGTGAAGCACTCATGTCTCCGTGTACGCAGACAGAAATAAAACACAGATTTATCTTTTAGCCTCTAAAACTGTCATGTTTGGAAGCTATGCTAGCTTGTGATGCTACAGTGACTTCCTGTTTACATAGTTGGTTGCTCCTGATTGGACGGCACTGCAGATGTGTCCTAGCAACAGATTTACACATCACTAAAGTCTTTACCATTTGTGACGTTTCTGAAGTTTTAATGGTGCAACCTGATTTAGTGAGTCATTAGTTAGAGACGAGTTAGTGAGAACTCAGTAAGGACTTTATGAAGAGCTGCTGCAGCTCAGACCTGAACTGTTACTGTCGTCTTTAATATAAGTAAGTGATCTCCCACAATGCCTTGCTTGTTCTGGACTCTGAACAGCACGAGAGGTTTGTATTAATTATCACAGACTGGCAGAGAAGAGACGACGCTGTAATTAAGCTTCATAAATCACGACCGTGAGGCAGAGAGAAAACAAACAGCAGCTTCATCACTTGTCTTCAAATCTGAGCTGTCAAAGTGTGACGATCAAAGTCGCAGCCGATGCAGAGATGAGACGAAACACGAACAGAAATCTGCTGAGTCTCAAAACGAGGAACAAACATGTCGAGGCGGCCGCAGAGCGACGCAGCGGCGGGACAAGAACAGCCAAATCCTTGGCATTAAAAGAAACCTCCATCTGTAGCTGACAGCACTTCTACTATCAATCTCCTCTTGACTGGCTCGTAAAAAAGTCTCTGCAGAATGTGAAACAAAGAGTTTCCCTCCAAGCTTCGCTAATGTTCCTTATAGTTTCATACAGAGCCAATAAATGCCAACCGACTCAAAGGCAGAGACTGTATAAACAGGGAGATATATTTCCCTGCTGTGGCCTGCCACTCCTCTCTCTGGTCCTCTCGGGAGGCTGCCAGCGAGGCCTTACAGCATAAATTGCAAATAATTGTGGTATCAGAGAGGATTAACTTGTGCTCGCTTTACACACAGAGGAAAGGGAAAAAAACTGGCTCCAAATCTGAGATTGTGTGATTTGCTTTCTCTTGTTTGAACCTCTTGTTTTGATTTCAGAGTTGTCTTTTGTCTTGTTAAAGGACTCTGCCGAGGTTTTTTTAAAGAGTTGGCATGAGAGGAGAAAATCATCAACAGGTTCAGGTTCCTTCAGCAGTGTGGTAGTGTTAGGGTTTCCACTGCTGTCCGCATCGTCTCTGCTGCAACCTGCTAACAAATATTAGCTGCGGGCCACGTCCTTAGAAGGATGTGGCCCCTGAATTGAGACACAGGCCGAACCAAGGGTTGTTAAATGAGACGGTCTGTCTACGGAGACTTTCCTATTTGCGTCACCAGCATCACGAAGCACCGCTCCTGTCACCTAGCAACCTTGACAGCTACAGTGTACATACTCGTGAGTACATCAACTCGTGAGTTAGGATCTCGTCTGATCAGGAGTCGTCATTGCTCTCCAACGCTGTAGTGGGCGCTGTGGACAAATCTACAGCAGCACAGAGGAAGGCTTTTTTTTCTACTTGCCTCCTCATTCTTCTCGTCTTTGTAAAAAGAAGACTTCTTAGAAGAGCATTTGATGGTTCTGGAAATACCTTCAGAACAGCACTAAGTGTTGTTGGTGGTATTTATCTTTCAGAAGAACAGACGCTTACCACTGTGACTCAAATGTAACACTTGATGCTAACACATGAGAGGCACAAACTGCATCTTATAGACCGGGGGGGTACCAGTGGCCCACAGACCCTAAAAACTGAGTCCTTTTTGGAGTCCATGTGAGCTGGAGCAGCTGAGTCTGAGTCTTTTCTATCAGAGAGCAAACAGTCAAAGCACTACCTGGCCTTTCAGAGTAAAGTGCTGCTCCAAGTCAATGAAAAGAGCCAGTTAATCTTTAAACTCAGGCCAAACAGAAAAAGTGGATAGCCAAATAGAGCAGATAGATAGATAGAGCCGCTGACACACTCTCCACACAACATGTCAATGAAACGAAAGCACTTTGAGACTGCAAACAGACAGAATCTGAAAATAACCACATGTTCTCCTGCGTGTGGAGAAACTCAACCTGAAGTAAAAGAACACATTTACTCAAGTAAATATATATCCTGAGAATATGTTCATATACATTTACTCTGCATCGGAAACACAACACCCAGTATACACCTCTCACTGTGCTTTATCAGTACTTTAAAGAGTAACCGAGTTTCTGCCCAGTTAGGCTAGTTAGGTAAAAAATGTTCTGGCCAGTTTGTGATCATTTGGGCTACTTTTTGTACTATTTGGGTTGTTTCCCCCAACAAAAAGTTAATTTATGGACACATCAGGGTTTGTAGGCAGAAGTAAACAAGCCTCCATCACTGCGGTCACAGAGGGCCGACAGAGGGCCGACAGAGAGCTGAGGCGTCTGCCTCCACGGGGCTGATGGTGGGCTGCCGCCCCCTCTGATCTGTGTTAGCTTGGTATCTCTGATGTTTCCACGGTAACAGCTTCATGCGGTTCAGAGTTTGATGATGTAAATCTGACAGTAACTGTGCTGCAGCTCTTTCACATCCAGACTGTGGAGTTGGACAGAAGCTGCGTAACACACGATGACCTCCATCCATCCACTGTGATCAACACAAACATCTAAAGAAAGAAAGAATTTGGAATATATATAAGTGAACATAATGTTTTTGTAGCAGAAACATATTTTTCTTTTCTGCTTTTCCACCCTGTTAATCATCTCACAACCCCTCAGTTTTATCTAGTGACTCCTTGGGGGGGCCCACAGGGGGTCGGGCCCACTGTCGCTCTTTAAGTGAAGGATCTGATGGTTCTTCCAAACATGACCATGACTTGTCAGCGTTAGACCTGAGATGAAGATCAGCTCCCTCGACCGTGTGAGAGGATTATTAGCAGTGAAGTCCGGCCAATCTGTTCTGGACTCAGTGAGGAGAGCGAGGAGGCAGCCAGCGAAGGATCTCTGGATATAAAATGGAAATACAACAGAAAAAAAAGAGAGAACGAAGAGGAGGAGAAGTTCCAGTCGCTAACAGGCTAATGTCTTCCATTCGCAGGAAGAGTGTCCGGCCAACATCAGACACAGAGCCAAGACAGGACAGAGGGGAGGAAGGGAAGAACAGAAAGAACAGGAAGGAAATGGGGAGAGATGGAGGAAGGGAAGAGAAATAAAGGACAAAGGGAAGAAAGATGGAGAGAGGGAAAAGGGACAAAAGTAGATAACAGAGGGATGGAAGAAGGAAAGACAGATAAACAGAGGGAAATGAGGAAAGTGAAGAAAAAGGAAAGGTGATCAGATGGAACATCTTAAATAACTTTAATGCCTCATGACTACAACAAAGATCTCTGGTGCTGTTCACACAAAGACACAAACTACACAACTGATCTCAGACCAGGTGTTACTAATTTTCTCCTCCCGTCTCGTCTCTCAGGTGCTCTGAACACAAGCATGTGTTGGTTTGGGCTGCCTTCAGTTCAGACATCAGTACTGCTCAGACCAGATGGCCAGTGGTGATTCGAGGGTTTCTGGTCCCCAAAATGTGTCTGTGACAGGCAAATCGTGGCGTAATCATGTGTCTAGTGTGGATCACATATCTGAACAGTGTAAATGCATCCACCTCTGGAGGAGGTTTGAAATTCGTTCTGTCCAGATGTTGAAAATCTGTAAATCTGTAATCTTTCCTCCTCCTCTGAAATCAGCTGTTTGTTCATTGTTGCACTATCATCTGTACATACTGTTTATATCATACAGATATTGTATATATTATTCACTGCCATTTTTGCACACCTGTTCTTATTGCTCTTTTCTTAGTTTCTTTTACTTTTATTTCCTCTTATTATATATATATTATTATTATATTATATTCAGAGAATTGTTCTGCAGATCTGATTGTTGATTGTGCTGCTGTTGTAACAAAACAATTTCCCTCACGGGATCAATAAAGTACATCTATCTATCTATCATTAACGCAACAAGGCTGCAGCTATTTCTATACATACGATCAAATACATCTGATCCCTGATCAATGATCTGTTCGATGAGAGAGCATTGATCTGATGGGTGATCTGATGGGTGAGGGAGGGAGTGGCGTGAGTTAAAGCCATGAAGACGATAAAAGATTGTAGTTCATACGAGTCATTGATGTGTTAGCTTATGGATAGCTGTTAGCTTATGGATAGCTGTTAGCTTATGGATAGCTGTCAGCTGACACTAGCTAAACTGTTATTGTTGTAACTAAGTTATTCTTCTTCGGGTGTTTTATATGTGACTGAATGTAAATGAAAGAGTCTTAAATCTCATCTGGATTTTATCTACTCATAGAGGCGGCTGTGGCTCAGGGTAGAGTAGGTCATCTGCTAATCTCTGGGTTGGTGGTTCGATCCTCGGGTCTTCCTGTCCACATGACAAGTGTCCTTGGGCAAGACCCTAAGTTGCTCCTGATGGACGGGCCAATACCATCTGTGTGTGCATGAGAGGCCAGTTGTAAAGCACTTTGTCCGTTAAGGTATAAAGGTACATACGCTGCAGTCCATTTACCGGTCCGAGTTGCTCTGACTCCTGTCCAGAATATTCTCAGCGAAGATGAAACTCTTTGTTTCTCTTCCTGCGGTCCCGGTGTGTTTTAGTCGAGACGTAAGCTGTAGTTTCTGTTACTCTGTCATTTTTCAGTTAACTGTTGTCTGTTTCTGCGTCTGCATGATTGTCCTATCTACCACCGGAGTGCTGAATATTATCATTAATGTTTTTGAAGAAATAGAAAACTGTGATTGTTACTGTTAGTGTGTAGTACTGTAGAATCAGAAGTGTTTGCAGTAGGAACATGATACTTGAAGATGACTTTCAAATGATGCACATACTTGCCTTGTTTGTATTTACTGCAAACTCCCACCAGTAAATCATTAACCAGTCACACTCTGGTGCCGCCTTCACCTGCCCTCAACCTGAGCACCGGTCTAATCAGCCAGAAGTGAAAACACCTGTGAGGGTGTGCAGGGCCTCTAATGTGAAAAGGTTTCTGGTGTCTAGCTACAAGAACATACAGTGAATATTTCAGTATCTGGGACATAAGTGTGAAAGGTGTTTATGACCTCTTGTCAGTTATGTATCAAGCTTTAATCTCCTCATTATCTGCAGTCCTGGTCTGGTCTCAGCGTCTGATTGGCTGGCTGGTCAAACAGCGGCAGTGATAGGTCAGTCAGTCCAGGTCGAACCAGCAGGGTTATGGATGAGCTCGTCCTGGTTTGATCAGAAAGCGTCTGATGTCAGCTGCTCTGCTGGGTCCGAGCGTCACCTGGTTTCTCTTAGCAGCTGTCAGCACTGTGCTGAGGGTGGAGCAGCGCTGGCCTCACACACTGGGCCGTCCTTCCCATGGAGTGTGTGTTCATGAGTCAGACCAGGGTCACACAGAAAGTCTATTATTTAAAGAACTCTCAGAAACATGTGTAAGAAGTTCAGTTAATGTTGCTTTCTGAGGTTTCAGATGGATATCAGTGTCTTTGTGTGTCCAATAGAGATACTGTAGATCCAGGATGTGTTTAGCCTAGCTTAGCACACAGACAGGCAGGGCTAGCCTAGCTCCATCAGAAGAAACAATAGCCACCTTCCATCGAAGTCTGTCTTCTGAGTTCAGGACTTTAGAGATGCTGCATGCCGTTATTGGTCAACAAATAGCTCCAGTGCTAAGTGCTAACTGCTAAAACCATAAACTAAAACTGCAAGTCAATCAAGTTAGCTTCTACGTCCCATTAGCTTAGAGTTAGCATCTAGGTCTTGACTCCGCTGGCTCCAGTCAACAAAACCCAGCTGACAACAGGGTGGATTGGAGACTAGCTTGTTAGCTAACAAGATACAACATGTAAATCCGACAGACTGCAGCTGTGACCCAAATCGCGTACTTGCGTACTCAAACTTAGTACTTCACACTGGAATACTGTAAGTACCCGGATGATGTACTCATGAGGGCCAGAAGGTGAGCGAGGAACGCTGCACACTTCTCACCCTCAACGGTCGCCATCTTGGCCACGTAGCAGAAGGGGAGGGGCCACCAACGCATGAAAATGGCGGCTGTGGTTGCGATTGTTACGGCTAAAACTAAAAGCACGTTCATTTTTTATTCATTTTTAATATGATTGAACTGAAGTCAAGTGAACAAACGTGCTGGCAGATATTTCGGCGTGCGGCAATCGCGGTAAATGTTGGTGATAAAGCTCCGCCTGCTGTAGTCCGCCATTAAAAAGAAGAAGAAGAAGACGCGGTCAAAGGTTAAAAATTAATAAAAATTAAGTCATTTTTAAATCATAGGCTGAATATTTTAACTTTAGCTTTTGACCAAAAAGAAGCGTCCACTCACTCAAATCTGTGCAAATCTTTATTTTAACACACTCTTCTTCAGGACCGTTCCCCTCCAACATTCCTGTAGGTTATATTATGATGATGCATTCACATCTTCAGTGTTTACAGGCAGGTATTTCATGTTGAATCAGTCATATTTCAGTCAGCCAGTGACACTGTCAGATACATCTGGAGGTCATCATCACTCTCCCAGACTCCCTGCCAGCTGCCTGTTTCTATCAACCTGCTTCTTGTTGATATTCTGATTCTCCTGCTTGGCTTCGTCCTGCTGTTCTCTACTTTTCTTATTTTCTTCTATTTCGGGTTATTATTTACAATTGTTTTCTACATTCCTGAATAAAAACACTGCAAATGATTCTCCATCTTAACCAGGCACTCTGTCTGTTGTTGAGTCCATTTCACCTGTTTCTAATTCAACAATCAACTGACTGTTTTTTAGTTTCTTCTTTGATTCTTCTGTCTTGTTCAAGATGTTGGCAGCAGCTAAAATACATGCATAAATACATAATAAACTTATTTTGGCTTTCATTTTTCAATAGTTTATGCACAGCCGTCCAACTGGTATTAAGGTCTCAGCGTACTTCAAACTAAATGCCAAAGGCCCAGTCACACCAGAATATACAGCGGGGACATGTCAGGGCAAAATCAATTCATTTCAGTTAGGATCAGTTCAAAAAGGATCAATATTGGAGCCAAACTGGGCATGTTCTAATGGATCAGCATTGCCTAAAATAAACCCAATCAAATGCTGATCCTTTCTTTACTGAACTCTGCTGCGTTTCTTTAATGAACTCTACTACGTTTCTTTAATGAACTCTGCTGCATTTCTTTAATGAACTCTACTACGTTTCTTTAATGAACTCTGCTGCGTTTCTTTAATGAACTCTGCTGCATTTCTTTAATGAACTCTACTACGTTTCTTTAATGAACTCTGCTGCGTTTCTTTACTGAACTCTGCTACGTTTCTTTAATGAACTCTACTACGTTTCTTTAATGAACTCTGCTGCGTTTCTTTACTGAACTCTGATGCATTTCTTTAATGAACTCTGCTACGTTTCTTTAATGAACTCTACTACGTTTCTTTAATGAACTCTGCTGCATTTCTTTAATGAACTCTACTACGTTTCTTTAATGAACTCTGCTGCGTTTCTTTACTGAACTCTGCTGCGTTTCTTTACTGAACTCTACTGCGTTTCTTTAATGAACTCTGCTGCGTTTCTTTACTGAACTCTGCTGCGTTTCTTTACTGAACTCTACTGCGTTTCTTTACTGCACTCTGTTGCGTTTCTTTACTGAACTCTGCTGTGTTTCTTTACTGAACTCTGCTGCGTTTCTTTAATGAACTCTGCTGCGTTTCTTTACTGAACTCTGCTGCGTTTCTTTACTGCACTCTAGTGTGTTTCTTTAATGAACTCTGCTTCGTTTCTTTAATGAACTCTAGTGTGTTTCTTTACTGAACTCTGCTGCGTTTCTTTACTGAACTCTGCTGCGTTTCTTTACTGCACTCTAGTGTGTTTCTTTAATGAACTCTGCTTCGTTTCTTTAATGAACTCTGCTGCGTTTCTTTACTGAACTCTACTGCGTTTCTTTAATGAACTCTGCTGCGTTTCTTTACTGAACTCTACTGCGTTTCTTTACTGAACTCTACTGCGTT
>SEMN01001287.1:0-75100 GCA_005408345.1 Macquaria australasica
TACAACGTGTATTGTATTTCACTTTATTTCTTTATTTGATTTGTTTTTATTTTATTTATATCTTTTATACACACAAACTGCCTTGTTGATTATTCCTATGAATATATTTTCTATTTTATTTCTATTTTACACAAGTCTGTGACTGAACTGTCTGTGGTTTTGTTGTTTTGTGGGTAATGTAAGCGCCAGTAAGAACAATATGTGGATTAAAAAATATATCTTTGGTTCTGCTGCATCAATTTAAATGTTTAATTGTACTGCTCACAGCAACTATTTAGGTAATTGCACTTTTTTTGAATTCCATTTTATGCTACTTACTTACTTATCCTTTACATTTCATTGGGAAAACATGTAATTTTTACTTCACAACATTTATTTGACAGCATTGGCACTGGTTACTTTTCAGGTTAAACCATCTTGGCTTGTGACCCCTTACAAAAAACAGTGTCAAATTGGAGATCTCTCTGTTGTTAGTAGTTCCACCAAAGACACATTTCCCTTCTAAACTTCTCAGATGGTTTGGATTCTATGGCATTTGATATAATTTTAATCTTTTCAAATCTCTTATTGAATCTGTTTTGGTTTTTGTATCAACAAAGGCTAATACAGTTCAACAGCACCACAAACTAAATCCTCCAAAATTACCATAAAGTTGAATCAACACCTCTCTAAAACAGTTTCAGCAGAAACTGAACATTAGACATTTGTATTAGACTGCATTGGTTTTAGCGAGGTGTACCTGATAAACTGGGAACTGAGTGTATATTTCAGCATTTCCCTTGTAGGATTAATTTAAAAAAATCAAATAGTCACAGAGGATGGTTCTTGTGTGCAGTGGGTCATAAACATGTGCTTTGCCATATGCAAAGAACAAAAATCCTGTATCTGAGGGTGTTGCAGATTTTTTCTAAGTCAGGGGTAGGGTCCAAATAATATATTAATAATGATGGTGCAATTTTAAAAACAGAAACTACCCCAGTAGTTTCCATGCAGTCCCTTAACAGCCCTTTAGGATTCATGAATATCCAACGTACAATTTAGGACTATCAAACCATTATCTGTTGAGATATATGGACCAATGTGTTAAATGGACAGATGGACAGACTAACCTAATGAAATTATTAGGTACTAGTACCAATATAATACTTACGTTTTGGAAACAACACCAAAACAATACTTTTTTGTTACAATTCTTTGGCAAATTTGCGTTTCTTAAACAATACATATTTGGGTACGGGTTTGCAAACTGGACCCGTGCCGGACTCTGGTTGGGAGATTAAAAACATCCTCAAATATATAGCACACTGCACGGGACACCCTTACTGTTACTTAGAGGGTCTTATGGAGAGAGGGCAAATGTCACACCTCCAAACTACAGACCTAGATGTGAACTCCACACGTTCTAGGCAAGACAGATGAATAAAAGTCAAATTGTGGTCTCAAGCACCAACAAATAAGAACCAGTCCCTAATAGAGGACAAGTAAAACTATTGTACTATGTAAATGGATCACATGGTAAATTTGGTACAATGTACATTTCTATAGCAAGTACATTTCATAATATCAATTTCATTGATGCAACCACATACTCACATAGTCACATACTCTCATTTTCTCTTTTCTAACACAAATACTATTTTCATTCACTGCTTAAGTGCAATTACTTCTATTTTGCAGTTTTTTCAATCAATGTTAAGCTACAGTCAATGAATCTCATCACTTCCTGCAGATGTTTCACATCAAAAGCCTACCAGGTAGGTGTGTGATTCCACCATCCCTAGATGTTTTTTACCTGCCGTTTATTTGCTCATGGCCATGGCTATTATTTAAGACACTTTATTTTAGATTCAATCAAGGGAGTCATAACCATCAAGCAGACAAAGGATAACAAAGAAAAAGACAGTAGACAGTAGAGAATTTGTCATTTTTCTGCAGATCGTTGAACTGACAGTAGCTCTGGTGATTTATAAATACTGATTGTAGATTTGAAAGTCACCACATTTTTTTAAAATATATATATATATGTGTGTATATATGTGTATATATATACATGTGTATATATGTGTATATATATATATATATATATATATATATATACACATATATATATATTTTTTGTTTTGTTTTTTTTTCGTTCTGGCGCCACTGTGAGTGGCAGCCTGTTGCAGCAGCTCCCGTTCGCGGTTTGAGATTTTTTGAGTTTACTAGTTTGCTAGTGAAGTATAGTCATTATTTTTAGTACTTGTTATTTTGCTATTTTTTGGCATCTTTGGAGTTTTTTGGACATTTTGTTTATCGTTTATGGAGACAAGACTGCTGATGCCCTTAGAGACGGCGTCCATAGTTACCGCCGGCAGCCATGGTGACTCCATTGTTTACACCAGGGATCAGCTGTTAGCTCTCCGTCACACAGCGGTGCTACCACCCGGGGAGAGACCTGATGTGCCCCGCGAGCTTAGGAGGAGGAGACGGGGAAGCCGAGCGGGGGCTCAGCGCCGCGCCAGGAAAAGACGTTATACACCCGTCCTCCCATCGATTATCATGGGGAATGTAAGATCTATCACCAACAAGATGGACGAGCTGGCGGCGCTGACCCGGCATCAGAGGGAATTCCGGGAGTGTAGCATCATGCTATTCACGGAGACTTGGCTAACCGCGCTAACTCCGGATACGGACGTTTCGGTGAATGGCTTCCAACTTTTTCGGGCGGACAGGACGAAGGAGAGCGGTAAGAGGAAGGGAGGAGGGCTGGCAATGTTTGTTAATGACAGATGGTGTAACCCTGGGCACATCACTGTTAAAGAGCAAACCTGCGACAAGAACATTGAACTGCTAGCTGTTAGCATGAGGCCAAACTATCTACCGAGGGAATTCTCGCATGCCATTTGTGATGGTAGCTTACACCCCCCCCTCTGCTAACGCTGAGGCAGCCTGTGATGTCCTGCTCTCAGCAGTAAGCAGGCTGCAGACACAACACCCAGATGCCCTCCTCGTCATCTCTGGTGATTTTAATCATGCCCCTCCGTCTTCCTCTCTACCCACATTCACTCAGTATGTTACGTGCCATACCAGAGACAACAGAATACTGGACTTGTGTTATGCCAACACCAAGGATGCATACATCTCATTGAGTCTCCCCCCCCTGGGCAGATCTGATCACAACCTTGTGCATCTCAGGCCTGTCTACAGACCTCTTGTGCGCAGGCTGCCTGCTGTCCCACGCACAGTGAAGAAGTGGTCTAACGGAGCAGAGGAGGCTTTAAAGGACTGTTTTGACACTACTGTATGGGACATTTTGAGTGACGCTCATGGGGAGGATATTGACAACCTCACAGACTGTCTGACAGATTACATAAACTTCTGTGTGGAAAACACCATCCCCACTAGGACTGTACGTTGTTTCGCCAACAATAAACCCTGGATTACTCCTGATATTAAGGCTCTCCTCAAGGAAAAAAAGAGAGTTTTTGTATCGGGTAACAAGGAGGAGTTGAAGAGTGTCCAGCGAGAGCTAAGGAGGAGGATCAGGGAGGGGAAAAACAGCTACAGGAGAAAGTTGGAGAGTCAACTGCAGAAAAATAACACCAGAGGAGTTTGGAAGGGCCTTAAAACCATCTCGGGCCATATGGACTCCAAGCCCCGGCCTGCGGGGGATCAGAAGTGGGCAGATGACCTGAACGTATTCTTCAACAGATTCGATCAGGCATCTACCCCTCCCCCTGCCCCGTCTCCTCTGCAACCATCATTACCATCTACCCTCCCTGCCTACAGCCCTCCCCCTCCCTCATCTCACCACTCATCACTCCCCACAGCCCTCAGCTTACAGCCACTTAATACACCCACACCACAGCCTGGGCTGGGCCCATCTCCCCATTTCACACCCGCAAACACCCCCCATTCAGCCCCCATGCTCTCTACAAGCTCAACTGGACTGTTCCTCACAACATCCCAGGTGAGAAACGAACTGAGGAAGATAAGGGTGGGGAAGGCGGCGGGCCCAGACGGCATCAGCTCCAGACTTCTGAAGTCCTGTGCGGACCAGCTGTGTGGGATTGTTGAACACCTGTTCAACCTGAGTCTGAAGCTGGGGAGGGTGCCAAAACTGTGGAAAACATCGTGTCTGGTTCCTGTGCCAAAGACCCCACACCCCAAGGACCTCAATGGCTATAGGCCAGTGGCATTGACCTCTCACCTGATGAAGACCCTGGAGAAACTGGTCCTTGTTCACCTGCGTCCGCTGGTGAGCCCAGGTATGGACCCTCTGCAGTTTGCCTACCAACCCCGCATTGGGGTGGATGACACTGTCATTTACCTACTTCACACATCCCTCTCTCACCTAGAAAAGGCTGGAAACACTGTGAGGATCATGTTTTTTGATTTCTCCAGTGCTTTTAACACCATCCAGCCCAGGATTCTGGGGGTTGGAGCACGCTGGGGTGGACCATCACCTGGCAGCATGGATCCTGGACTACCTCACAAACCGACCACCTACATGTCACTCTTTCAGAACTGGGCAGCTCCTTCAGCGACCGGCTGCTCCACCCGCGGTGTCTGAAGGAGAGGTACCGTAGGTCCTTTCTGCCTGCTGCTGTCAGACTCTATAATCATTACAACTCCCGGTAATCTACACTTGACTGTCAGTGTGCAGACTATTCACTACTATACTTCATCTACTGCTGTGCATTATCTTCATACATATATTGTATTCATGATGTTATCTACTTCATATGTTACTGTGAAATATTTTTCATATACATGTATATTATATATGTGCAATATTTTTATCTTATCTATTTGTTCATACTTACAACTGCACTCAGTCACTCTATTATTTATTTCTGTCTATACTGTGTATAGGACTATTTTTCTATTTTTCTATTTATTTTTATTGTATTCCTATATATGACACTTTTGTTGGCTGCTGCAACGCTAAAAATTTCCCCGCTGTGGGACAATAAAGGCTTATCTTATCTTATCTTATATATATATATATATATATATATATATATATATATGTTTTTCACTTGCTAATCAGTTCCAGTTGTTTCTACTTTGCTGTTTTTTTGAAACAGTGTCAAGCTACTGTCAATGAAATAACCTGTAAATGTATCACATTAAAAGCCTGCCAGGAAAGAAAATGAATGAGCCACTAAAGGTATTTTAATGTAAAAATCTGTGCAGGGAGTGTTCAGTTGCATTGGTTGTAACTTAACATCAATTGAAAAAACAGCAAAGTAGAACTGACTGAAATGAATTAGTGAACAAAAAGAGTATTTGTGTTTAAAAGAGAAACCTTGAGGAGCATATTGGTGAGAATGTGACTCTGTTGTTGTCCCGTGGAATTATTGTTTTAGAAATGTTTAATTATGCAGATTTTCTCAAGACAACACGTAAACAGGGAAGAAGCATTGCGTTTGCATCAACAGGAAAACATCTCAACAAAATATAAAAACAAAACTCATTAAACAGGGAAAAATAAAATATACATATTGCCCTCATAAAAGCCTGTTTCAAATAAAAGCATGGTTCTCTGTGCAGTTCAGGTAAAAAAAATGATTATGCATAATTTGGCATGATTACTGAAATGTTCTTGATCATGCCCAGTAATTAATTAGAAAAAGCTGTTGAGTGTGAAGGAAACGGGGTGATTTGATCATGTCTATATGGTCAGTAATTGACAGCTTTTGACTTTTTTCCACATCAGAAATCAGTGCTCACACAACAAAGGCAACAGCTGAGAAAATCGAGACAGAGCTATAAAACAGCTCTCTTTGATCTGCTGTGATAATGAACTTGTTTGCATTCACAAGGCACAGAGGGAATGGTGGAATTGAGGATCTCATGAATGTTTCATGATTTAGGAGCAAATGTGCAATGTTTGGGACACGAAATGCTCCCAGAGCAATTCAAGATGAATGAACACAGAAAAGATTGGAGATTGCCTTTAAAGTTATTGCAAATACGTAATGATAATAGCAAAGCAGGAGGCAGTGTGTTTGTAAGTATTCGTTCATGAGGTCACAATGGGGTTTTCTCAGTGTAACACAAATGGGATGGAGGAGGAAAGTTCAGTGGGAACATGACCTTCTGAGAAAAATAATATTCTTAAACATATGTTTTTACCATTGGTGTTGAAGAGGCGGGACTTCCTGCAGTTGTAAACCACTTCCTGTTGGCACTGCTCTGACCCCGTTATGATGGCGTGTAGTTGTTTGGCCGAGGCGCTGTAGTTTAACATCATGATGTGAGGTTTCTGCAGAGAAGAGCCCTGAACTCTGACTGGAGCTGTGATGTTGTGGGTCACCACCGTCCACACCCTCTCCGCTAAATACACACAACACACACACATACACACACACACACACAACCCAACATGTGTTAGCCTGTTAGCAGGAACCCATCCTCTCATACAAAAACATATTTTACAGTCAGTAAGCTATTTTTGTAGTTTTTGTGAGATAGGTGTGTATAGCCCACAGGTGGACTGACTTGTCAATGCTGCAAGAAAGTCTTAAGTCTTTTCAAACAATTTCTGCTTATAATTAAGTCCTAATACTATATTTTTAAAGCAAATTAAAAACTTGAACATGTTTTCAAAAATGATGAATTATGAATTATTTAAAATATTACAATAATATTTATGCATTTAAACTTCCAAACACTTGAGGCTTAAACCATCCAGTTAAAAGAGGCAGTCTTTTCATATCTTAAGTCCATCTCAGCTGATATCATAGCATACTGCACATATTAGACTCAAATCATACTCACATTAGTTGTCTGATGTTTAATGAACATTTAAACCTACAGGAGTGTTTAATGGATGAAAAAATGACTATTCTTAGATCTCTAGATCCAGCAGGACAAAAAATGTGGCGTGTTTCCTGAGGGTGGTGCCAGAGTAAAGACCACGGTGATTTGAAGTATTTTCGGATGTGAATCAGTTCTCAAGGCACAGGCAGGATGACACTGACCAGCAATGTGACTAAGCAGAGGGGTCTGAAGTTGAAACATTTCAACTCACTGCAAAGAGAAGAAAAATTTGCAAAGGGGTGGACATATCGGCTTTGACCAGAAGATTACAGAGATTGACAAACCATTTAAAAAACATTTTGGGGGCTCCCTGAAAATGTGTTTTAATTTGGGATCTGTTTCAATGATGTGCCAATGTTTGTGAATGGTTTTGTGATGCTCAATGGGGAGTATTTTGTGTCCATCAATCCATTCTAGGCTAGGCTAGGGACCACTTCACTAACATGTCACAACAAGAGTGTCTTCAATCAAAAAGGTCACAGGTTGCTTTTAATGATGCTCCCCAATGCTGCACAAAATACTTCCCATGGGGTCTTGAGCTTCGCAGAACCACTGGACACAAACAGTGGCACATAACTGAAGGTGCGCCAATCTCCATGATCTTCTGGTCAAAGCTGTTAGGTCTACCCCTCGTCCATCCTCAGATATCCTCACTATCAGGGTTCAAAATATGGGGGAGCCACAGAAAGCTCGGCTCCCCAGAAAGCCTCATTTAAGACATTTAGGGGGAGAAAATATCATCATTTTTGTATAAATGTATATTTCCCTGTATATGTAGGTTCCTGAAATAAATAAAAGGCTAACAGTAAAGCACTTAACGTGCGTGTTTATTCGTGCATAACAATTTCTGATGATACTGTTGTATATGTATACGATTTTATTACTTTGTCAGTTTCTACCCAGCTGTCACAGCACTTAAGATAGAACTATTGATCCTGAGTGAGACTGTTGTGCAGCAGTTGCAGCACAGAATATGAAAGAGAGCAAATATAAATAGTGCAAGTATAAAAATATCAATAAACAGATATCCAAAATATACACAATGCCAAAAATATAAACAAGGTTAATGGTAAGGTTGCTTCTTGGTGAGTTGCCTGTATACATATGAGAAGTGGCATATAGCTATGTATGTACAATATCAAAAAGTACCAGTAATTATATGGCTATATATATAAAGCCCATGTCTAACACTCAACGTTAAAAAACTTTTTTTTTTTAAATTTAAAGGTTAATGGACAATGTATTGAACAAGATTATAAAGAAAAATATATCAGTCTAAATCTTAACAAACATGTTAAAATGGTGAGCAAGATTGCAAAAGCAAAATTAAATACATTTAGACTCATTAGAAACTGTTTAACATTTTATGTTGCAAATAGTTTTATGAATTCCATGATCTTGTCACATTTAAGTTATTGTGTAATGTATTGGTCACAAGCAGTATCTGCCAAAAACGACCCTCTTAAGACGATACATAATTGTGGAATTCAAAATTTTAATAGGAAACCCAAAAGATGTCACCACTGCCATCTTCTTAAGATTTTTTTGTTAAATTTGCTAATGTTAAAGTCAACTAGAAATGCCTATATAACCAGGTTCCTAAGGTGCTCAGTGACATGGAGGTACGTCTCAAGGTTTCTGGCTCAGTAACTGTAAGGTGCACTTTCTACAGATGTCTGTCTCTGTTCAAGGGATCCATTTGTGGAACTCCCCTCCCACAGAACTCAAAATGAATCATAAATGGGATAAAAAAGCTTTTAAAAGGGAACAGTCATATAACCTGAATGATCTTGTGCCTATAAGTTTTATGGTCATTTTATTTTTGTGTTTTGTGCTGTTCTGTATGTATTTTCTTGTTGAGATTTGGGTATTTATATAAAAGCCCACCTTGTGACTGCCGTTGTGAACGAGTTTAGGCTATAAATGCTGTGGCTTGTTACATTAGTCCATGTTATACATTTCCCCCTAGAAAAATAAACATGAAATAACATTTTATCATAAAGTGCTCATGATCTGCTTTGATATTTTTCTTTTGAAAACATTCTGTTATGAGATATGACAGGATATTTCCTGATATTCCATCCATCCATCCATTTTCTTCTGCTTATCCGGGGCCGGGTCGCGGTGGCAGCAGGTTAAGCAGGGTTATCCAGATGTCCCTCTCCTCGGCAATGCTTTCCAGCTCCTCCTGGGGGACCCCAAGGCGTTCCCAGGCCAGATGAGATATATAATCCCTCCAGCGTGTTCTGGGTCTGCCCCAGGGCCTCCTACCAGTTGGACGTGCCCGGAACACCTCCAAAGGGAGGCGTCCAGGAGGCATCCTAGTCAGATGCCCGAACCACCTCAACTGGCTCCTTTCGATGCGAAGGAGCAGCGGCTCTACTCCGAGCTCCCTCCGGATGTCCGAGCTCCTTTCCCTGTCTCTAAGGGTGAGCCCAGCCACCCTACGGAGGAAACTCATTTCGGCCGCTTGTATCCGCGATCTCATTCTTTCGGTCACTACCCAAAGCTCATGACCATAGGTGAGGGTTGGAACGTAGATCGACTGGTAAATCGACAGCTTTGCCTTCCGGCTCAGCTCCCTCTTCACCACCACAGTCCGGTACAACGCCCGCATTACTGCTGATGCTGCACCGATCCGCCTGTCCATCTCACGCTCCATCTTACCATCACTCGTGAACAAGACCCCGAGATACTTGAACTCCCCCGTCTGGGGCAGTAACTCACCTCCAACCCAAAGGGGGCAGTCCACCGTTTTCCGGCTGAGAACCATGGCCTCGGACTTGGAGGTGCTGACTCTCATCCCAGCCGCTTCACACTCGGCTGCAAACCGCCCCAGTGCATGCTGAAGGTCACAGGCCGATGAAGCCAACAGAACCACATCGTCCGCAAAGAGCAGAGATGCTATTCTGAGACCACCAAACCGGACACTCTCCTCCCCCCGGCTGCGCCTTGAAATCCTGTCCATGAATATCACAAACAGAATTGGTGACAAGGGGCAGCCCTGGCGGAGTCCAACACCCACTTGGAACGTGTTTGACTTTGTGCCGAGAATGCGGACACAGCACTCACTTCGGTTATATAGGGACCGGATGGCTTGTAGCAGCGACCCCGGTACCCCATACTCCCGCAGTACCCCCCACAGGACCCCCCGGGGGACACGGTCGAAAGCCTTCTCCAAGTCGACAAAACACATGTAGACTGGATGGGCAAACTCCCATGAACCCCCCAGCAGCCCTGCAAGAGTAAAGAGCTGGTCCACTGTGCCACGGCCAGGACGGAATCCGCATTGCTCCTCCTGGATCCGAGGTTCGACAATCGGTCGTAGTCTCCTTTCCAGCACCCTGGAATAAACTTTCCCGGGGAGGCTGAGCAGTGTGATACCACGGTAATTGGAGCACACCCTCCGGTCCCCCTTTTTGAAGACGGGAACCACCACCCCGGTCTGCCACTCCACAGGCACTGTCCCCGACCTCCATGCGACACTGAAGAGGCGTGTCAGCCAAGACAGCCCAACAATGTCCAGAGCCTTCAGCATCTCAGGGCGAATCTCATCCACCCCTGGCGCCTTGCCACCAAGAAGCTCTTTGACTACCTTGGAGACTTCTGCCAGGGATATGGGTGAGTCTTCCCCCGAGTCTTCAAACTCTGCCTCCTCCACTGAGGACATGTTGGTCGGGTTGAGGAGATCCTCAAAGTGCTCTTTCCACCGCTCGACAACATCCCCAGTCCGGGTTAGCAGCTCTCCTCCCCTGCCGAACACGGCCTGGGCCAAGCCCCGCTTTCCCTTCCTGAGTCGTCTAACGGTTTGCCAGAACTTCCTTGAGGCCAACCGAAAGTCCTTCTCCATAGCCTCTCCAAACTCCTCCCACACCCGGGTTTTTGCTTTGGTGACCACCGAGGCCGCCATCCTTCTGGCCTCCCAGTACCTGTCCGCTGCTTCAGGAGACCTCTGGGCTAGCCAAGCCCGAAAAGCCTCCTTCTTCAGCTTGACGGCTTCCTTCACCGCCGGTGTCCACCAGTGGGTTCTGAGGTTGCCGCCTCGACAGGCACCGACGACCTTCTGACCACAGCTCCTAGCGGCCGCCTCAGCAATGGAGGCTTTGAACATGGCCCACTCTGTTTCCATGTCCCCAACCTCCCCCGGGATGCGCGAGAAGTTCTTCCGGAGGTGGGAGTTGAAGATCTCGCAGACAGGGCCCTCCACCAAACATTCCCAGTTCACCCTCACTACACGCTTAGGTTTGCCAGGTCTGTCCGGCAGCCGTCCCTGCCATCTTATCCAACTCACCACCAAGTGGTGATCAGTTGACAGCTCTGCCCCTCTCTTCACCCGAGTGTCCAAGACATACGGCCGCAGATCTGATGATACGACCACAAAGTCAATCATCGACCTGCGGCCTAAGGTGTTCTGGTACCAAGTACACTTATGAACAACCCTATGCTCAAACATGGTGTTTGTTATGGCCAGTCCATGGCTAGCACAGAAGTCCAACAACAAAGCACCACTCGGGTTCAGATCGGGGAGGCCATTCCTCCCAATCACCCCCCTCCAGGTTTCACCATCATTGCCCACATGGGCGTTGAAGTCTCCCAGCAGAACTATGCCAGGTGGTATCCCTTCCAGGACGCCACCCAGGAACTCCAAGAAGGCCGGGTACTCTGAACTGCTGTTTGGTGCATAAGCACAAACAACAGTCAGGGCCTTCCTCTCAGCAACTTTCAGTCGCATCGAGGCGACCCTCTCGTTCCCCGGGGAAAACTCCAACACAGCGGCGCTCAGCCGGGGACTCGTGAGTATCCCCACACCCGCCCGGCGCCTTTCATCCTGGGCAACTCCGGAAAAGAAGAGAGTCCAGCCCCTCTCCAGGAGTTTGGTTCCAGATCCTGAGCTATGCGTAGAGGTGAGCCCAACTATATCTAGCTGGTACTGCTCCACCTCCTGCACCAGCTCCGGCTCTTTCCCCGCCAGAGAGCTGACGTTCCACGTCCCTAAAACCAGTCTGCGACACCGAAGGTCAGCACGCCCAGGTCTCTGCCCTTGCCTGCCGCCCGGCTTACATTGCACCCGACCCCGATGCCTATCCCTGCAGGTGGTGGGCCCACAGGGTGGCGGCTCCATGTCGGTTTTTCGGGCTGTGCCCGACCGGGCCCCATGAATCAAGGCCCGACCACCAGACGCTCGCCATTGTGCTCCCCTCCCGGGTCTGGCTCCAGGGGGGGCCCCGGTATCCCTCCTCCGGGCGAGGTGCTCCAGCTCGGCATGGTCCGACTCATCAGGGGTTTGTGAATCGCTCTTAGTCTGTCTCCTCCCCCGGGACCAATTTGCCTTGGGAGACCCTACCAGGGGCTAATGCCCCGGACAACACAGCTCCCAGGGTCACAGGGGCACACAAACCCCTCCACCACGTTAAGGTGGCGATTCATGGAGGGGCAATATCAGGGGCATTTCCTGATATTGTCATAGCATAATTTATGTTGTACTGCAATTGTCTGTAATTAACAAAAAGAAAAATGTTTCCTCTCTCTCAGTCTCCTACATCTATTTTTGTAGTCCATACATGGAGTTAAAACAAATCTGTCAGAGATAGACTAATGTTTTGTTTTGGGGCTAATTTCTATGTCTCTTTCAAGTATTCTTTCATTCTGTGTTTGCCTTATATCCCTGAAGACCACACACAGATAATAGTAAGAGGAAACTCATCATTTAAATAAAAATGATGATGATAAACAATTAGATGTATTTTGGAAATGACAGGCTGTTTAGAAAAACATGAATCCAGTTTAAATGATTAGTTTGCAGTGTATTCTTGTGGACCTTTACACAACACGTTGATGTCACACAAATGAAGTCAGGGATGGATGGCAGGAAGCGTATTGAGTGGCTGTAATGATTTCTTTATGGACAGTGAAGTGTCAGTGCTGCAGATCGATGCAGTGTGATCTGTGAGAGACTTGACTCTGAACTCTGGTCCCTGTGGAACTCTGAGAAGGGGGACAACATGGTGGACTGCGGTAAACTCACCTGTCATGTTGCAGTAGACCAGTGCGGGCCCCAGGGGGCCACTCCCATCTGGATCAATGGTGTAGAAACCTGAGGAGCTGCCAGTCAGCTTGTAGGCCTCACAGGATGACTCGTAGATAGCTGGAAGGAGCAGACTGGAATCAGCACAGCACTCATCTCTATGATGTTTATATCTAGAATTTCATCAAAGACCCTGAAAACTTTGTTTCAAATCAAAGTATTTCTGTACACTGTTACACATACATAACTAAATAAGCAACAATCAGTTAAAGTTAAAAAAAAATGTCAGGTATTATTTATTAGTATGAGTATAACAGTCAAAACCTCAGCTAATCTGCTTCATCAGGACTGTGTGAGTGTTTGACCAGAGTTGTTATGTGACATGAGGGGCAACATGAGCAAACAACAAACCATCAGATTTTGATTCAAATGCTGACAACTCCTGATTGGTGCACCTTCTTCTTCTAAATGGCATCACCTTCTTCCAACTGAACCCCGCCCATTTTAAACCAATGAGAGGGGCTCAGAAAAAACAGGTCAGACAGAAATTCCAAAAACAGTTAGAAGTTCAGCAGAAAATGCTATGTTCATGTAGAAAGCTGAAGCTGATTGAGAAAATATGCTCACAGGTTAATAAAATCTGCTGGTCTAATAAGAATATTTCAACCTGTTTCCAGTAAAAATTAACTTGTCTCAGATTTTCTCACTTCATTTGCTGCGATAAGCTAACATGTAAAGATATCTGATCCAACCCTGGGATTCATGGATGACCCACCCCATTAGCTTTATATTACAAAGTGTTACCCTATTTTTTTTATCTAACAGTTGATTTGGACATTTTCTGCAGTTTTGTCATTTAGTCATTTTGAAACAGGAAACAAGAATTGACATTGCATCTTATTAACCCTTGTTTTTTGTTGATACTGGCTTTACTTCTTTATTGTTTGGGATAAAAATAATAAAGGTAATATGTGTAGAAATAATAACAATTGCAAAACCAACCTATATTTTCCTTCAAATTAGTTTTTTCTTTACTTCTGAGCCAATATGTAGAAAAGTATTGAAGCTGTAACCCAATGTGTGGACACATTGCCACAAACCAGGCTTGAATATTTGATGAAGGTGACAAAATATGAAAATAACTATAAAGCATTGCTATAAAGTTAAAAAACCAGGATGTTCTCTTCCTGAGTCATCTGAGACCTTCTTTGAGGCCAACCGAAGGTCCTTCTTCTTCTCATAGCCTCCTCGAATTCCTCCCACACCCAGGAATGCCACAGATTAGAAACAAATCCATTGTATTCAACCATGTTTTACAGCTGGGGTCTCTGAAGGCCCAAACAGAAGGAATGGGTCATATTTTTATTATCATTTATAATATAAATAATATTTATATTAATAATAAATTATTTATTACCCGTCTTTTTTAGCGGGCCCTGTGCTGGATGCAAAAGAGGACATGTGCACTTTCAACTGAACTGAGGTCCAAGGTCCTCACAACCTTGGAACAGTGACGATTCTGCTCATACAGGTCCTCATATAATGTGCCAATTCATTCAGTTCCCCACCATAAAGCATGACATTATGGAACAACAAGCTGCATTCACATAAATCAAGGCTATATTTCCTAAATCATTACATCATTCATTTGAATAACATTCCTGTTATTGGAGCTATTAGTTAAGAGATATGTTCATAACATTGCTATGTATTTCTAAAAACTGGGTGACATTACAGAAATATTTCATCTTCTCCAGTTGTAAGGATACACGAGTTAACAATGGATGTAACTGAAAGGTAAAAAAGAAAAGAAGATAAATTCAGTGTTTTCATTGGAGATGTGCCCACAGCACTGTTTGCAATCACAGCTGCATGTGCAATATACACAATATATGCAAGATGTAGCGCTAATATAGGCAGTGTAAAACAATGTGATTAGATGACTAGGTTTTGGGTTCCTTGTGGAGTTTTAGACCTCTAGTAGCGTTTTGTTTAGCTCATGCATGCACACAAAGACGAACATGCGGATGCGGACGACGCAGTACACATTCCTGCTAATGGTTTCACACTTTTCTACTGACCTACAGGTGGTGGTAATATGCCAAGATATGCTGCGATGCGTCTGCAAAGACAGGGAATAGGCAGACTGCCAGCTAGTCAGCATGGATGTAAACAATGCTGGATATACATTTTGCAAATGTTTTATGAGAAGGGAAATGCATGCAACACACTTTTTGGTGATTAACACTGAATGCAAATATAACTTTTGCTTGTTTACAAGAAACTCTGCAGGGCCCATTTAAGCCATGCAGGTGTCTCATCTTACATCTTATTTCAGTTGGCTTTTTGATGAACATCATGAGATGTAAGCTAAGTAACAATTTTTGCATGTAGATAGCTTAGATAGCTTAGTCACCTATAACGTTTGCCTAGATACATAAAGCCTACACATTAAAAGAGTGGTGCTATTTTCCGTATCTCACATTTGCATTGTTTATTATTTCACAGAGCAACTGTCAGAAAACTACAACACATCATCATAATTTCTACTTTGCAGGAGTGAGTGTGTCACACTCTCTCCCAGGAGCTGTCCTTCAGCTGAAAGTCAGTGAGGAAACCTCTTAACTAACTCTTAAATCCTACTCAGAGGTAGGAGTGTTTTTATTCCTGGATTAACTTTCAACACAATTCCAAGGAGTGATGGTGAGACCCTTGATGAACATGGGCACAGTACTCAGTATCAGCAGACATTCTGAGGTTAGATATCGGAATCAGTACCTGGGGAGAAAAAGTTGGATTGCTGCACTAAAACACAGTAAAACATAAACTGATAACAGAAAATACTTGAAACAAGTTGATTTGCACTGGAAACAAGTTGAAGTAAACACACAATCAATGATTAATAATAACATTATGATTCCAAGCATGGATGCAACACCATATGGGCCTGTAAGTAGAGCCAGGCAACTTCTTTTGTAGGAAGACATTTATGAAAAGACCTTGAAATGGCCTCAAAAATGGCTAACAAATATGTTGTAGAATTATATAAAATATGAGGAACATCCAGGAGGCAAAGGAAAACCAAATTTAATAAAGCACAACATGCGTACAATGTGGACAAGTTGGTGAACAAAGTTGGGAAAGAGAGGAGCCTATTTTTAATTCAGGACGTGTTTTTTGTTTGTTTTTTTGTCACATGCAAAGACACCTGCATCTGCCTGCATATAAACAGGAAATCAGTATTCTGGGGGCACAAGACGTTCACACTCAGATGGTTCAATGCTGAATAACAAGGTGATGTCAAGAGTTGACACCCATGAGGAAAAACTCCAACATGTATGTATGTGCAAGTCTGGAGCTATTTCCAGGATAACTCTGGTAACTCTGGGTTATATTTTTGTTGTTTTGGCCATCATTTCTCTCACCGTATTTACTGTAGCAATAAGGGACTATTAGTAACATTTCAGGTGCTCTCACTCTCAATTTGATCTCCAAATCTAGTGGTTTGGATAATGTGGATAAACTGTTGGTTTGTTTCCAACCTGTAAGACTGCTCTTGGTCCTTCTTGTAAGTAATGAATGATGTTTTTGCTTTGTGCACAAGGACACACATGCATGCAGGTGTTGCGATTCACATTCCTGCTGACTGTTTCACAGTATTCCACTGATTGACAGTTGTTGGCGGTATAACAAGATTCTTTGCGTGTTATACCGCCGCAGTGGAATGCAGCACAGGCAAAGAGCAAAGATTAACACATGTAATTATTTTATTTCGAAATAAACACTGAATGTACACAACCCATAACAATATGACCACCTGCCTAATATTGTGTAGGTCCCATTTTTGCCGCCAAAACAGTCCTGACCCGTTGAGGCGTGGACTCCACTAGACCTCTGAAGATGTGCTGTGGTATCTAGTACCAAGATGTTAGCAGCAGATCTTTTAAGTCCTGTAAGTTGCGAGGTGGGGCCTCCATGGATCGGACTTGTTTGTCCAGATGCCACACAGATTGTGATGGTCTTGGTGTTTTTTGTGTCTTGTTTTTCTCCCCTGTTTCCCTTCCCCCCTCTGTGTCTCCTGTTTGGGTCGACATGACCTGGCTGAGCTGCCTCCAATACACCTGCTGCTTGACCTAATTATGCATACCTGCCTTCCATCAGCTTCATCAGCCTGCAGCATATATACCCCGGTCCTTCAGTCATTCATTCCCAGATCATTGAGTCAACTACAGTGGTAGTGTGTGTTCTTGGCCGCTAACTAAATAACACTAGTTAGTCGTTTACTTCGCTGTGTCTTGTCCCAAGTTAATTATACTCCCTTGTCTCCAGTGTTCTTCCTCGGATCATTTCCTGCCTGCCTGCCTGCCAGCCCACCTGGATCCAGGATATCTCCCCACACTCATACCTCACCCCAGACCAGGAGCCAGCCACGTCGCCCAACCTCCCCATGTCCCCTCTCGTCGACCAGTCTCCGTTCCTCCTGACATCATTCCCCTTTCCCTGTGTTTTTGGCAATAAACTCTGCTTGCTTACTCTCCAGTGCCTCAGTCTGCGCTTGGGTTCTCACCTGTGATCACAACACAGATGCTTGACTGGATTGAGATCTGGGGAATTTGGAGGCCAGGTCAACACCTTGAACTCGTTGTCCTGTTCCTCAAACCATTCCTGAACCATTTTTGCAGTGTGGCAGGGTGCATTATCCTGCTGAAAGAGGCCACTGCCATTAAGGAATACTGTTTCCATGAAGGGGTGTACTTGGCCTGCAACAATGTTTAGGTAGATGGTACGTGTCATAGTAACATCCACATGAATGGCAGGACCCAAGGTTTCCCAGCAGAGCATTGCCCAAAGCATCACACTGCCTCTGCCTGCTTGCCTTCTTCCCATCGTGCATCCTGGTGCCATGTCTCCCCCAGGTAAGCGACGCACACGCACCCAGCCATCCACATGATGTAAAATAAAACGTGATTCATCAGACCAGGCCACCTTCTTCTATTGCTCCGTGGTCAAGTTCTGATGCTCACGTGCCCATTGTAGGCGCTTTCGGTGGTGGACAGGGGTCAGCATGGACACCCTGACCATTCTGCGGCTACGCAGCCCCATACGCAACAAACTGTGATGCACTGTGTGTTCTGACACCTTTCTATCAGAACCAGCATTAACTTTTTCAGCAATTTAAGCTACAGTAGCTCTTCTGTTGAATCGGAACACATGGGCCAGCCTTCGCTTCCCATGCGCATCAATGAGCCTTGGCCGCCCATGACCCTGTCGCCGGTTCACCGGTTTTCCTTCCTTGGACCACTTTTGGTAGGTACTGACCACTGCAGACTGGAAACACCCCACAAGAGCTGCAGTTTTGGAGATGCTCTGACCCAGTCGTCTAGCCATCACAATTTGGCCCTTGTCAAAGTCGCTCACATCCTTACGCTTGCCCATTTTTCCTACTTCCAACACATCAACTTCGAGGACAAAATGTTCACTTGCGGCCTAATACATCCCACCCACTGCCATTGTAACGAGATAATCAATGTTCTTCACTTCAGCTGTCAGTGGTCATAATGTTATGGCTGATTGGTGTAAACTGAAATGTAAAAGAAAACTCCATAGGGTACCTTTTTAAAGTCTAGTAAGTTTCTATGAGTTCAGTAATATTTTATATTTTTCTTGTCAACAAATCTCATGTGCAGAGACAAACCAACAGTGAATGTATCTACTAACAAGTACTGTGTATCCACGTAATATATATTCCTCTGTGCCATAGAGCTCCATTGTTGTCCAAAAACAATTAAAAACAGTTAACCACACTGTTGCACTGGGTGACATGTTCCTTCATCACCATGAACACACTGACTGGAAAAACTCATTTTGGTAACACTTAATTTTACAGGTCAGCAAATTTCATGGTAAGGAGGTGATAATTAACAAGTAACATTTGAAATTTGTTGGAAATTACCCCCTAGTTACCCCAACATTTACCCCGAAATGTATCAAAAAATACCCCAACATTATTTAACAATTATATTCCGCGCTATTTCCCAATAAGCAGGTAATAAATAGCTGGTAATTTTCAGGAAAATAAAATGGAGTATCTTTTCTTTAAAGGAAATATAGTTTTAAGACATTTTTTTAGCCAGAAATTGCCTGATAAAATTGAGTATTTTGCAGTATAAAGTTGTTTCTCATCTTTTTTCCTCAATTTAAACAGTTATTTATGGATAATATAAAGAGTCGGTCTAGACCTGCTCTATATGAAAAAGTGCCCTGAGATAACCTTGTTATGATATGGCGCTATATAAATAAAACTGAATTGAAAATTGAATTGAATTTATTATTTCCATCATTATGCTGCTTTATTGACTGTAAAGATGGCCCTCATGTGGAATCGTATCATTCTCATTTTGTTCTTCCTTTTGGCTCTGTTATGAATGTAATTCTTTCAGTTTCTCACTAAAATAATAAAGAACATTCAGTCAAAGAAAATAAGACAAAGTGACTCACAGTTGTGACAGGTGGCTCCGGAGTAGCCGGTTCCCGAACAGTCACAGGAGAAGGAGCTCCAGGACTGCCAACACCGACCTCCATGCTCACACATGTTAGGAAGACACCTGCAAAAGAGGACAGAAATTTTTATAAACTTGATCTGTTAATTAATTTTCATAGTACAATATTTCTGACAATGTAAGCAAGCAAGCTCAAAGATGACATTTTATGGCAGTTTCATATCTACAATGTAAGTTTCTATAGTTCAGTGTCAGATTTCAGCTGATATCACCATCACAACACAAGATGGTTGTATCTTGCTTTAATTATATTCCACATTCTTTCATTTAATTTGTGATACCAGCAACGATGGGAAGGTCCACCTTGTTTCATTACTGAATAGGATACTACTGCTGTACAGTCTTTATGTTTACTGTGAGAGACAGCGACAACTGCAACAAACAGAGTTTTCAGTGCGAATGTTTGATGTGTGTTGCTGAAATGAAAGATTACTGAGTCTTTCTTCCACCAGCAAGAGAAACTCAAGCAGCCCAAGCCGACCAATCATAGTTCTTGTGGTCCCCATGTGGTGTCTCCACCGTAGCCCGTGAGGACTTTGAGGAGGTACACATCACCTACATCGGCTACATGCGCAACCTCTTAACACACCTTAATGTGGATAAATAAACTTAAACATAAAAATAGCAAACAACTACAATCACATCTTGTAAGTCACTTTGGAAATTAGCATCTGCTAAATTAATGTAATATTATGCAACAATATCAAAGAAAAAACAAAACACAAACATAATATTCAAATACACTTCTTGGGAGATGCTATGTTTTTATCCTTATTAGAAGTGCGGCAATGTCATCCGGTCCACCACTTTGGTCCAGATTGATAAAATTTGATACAACAACATTCATGGTCCCCAGAGGATAAATTCTGGTGACTTTAGCGATCCCCTAACTTTTGCCTGTACAACTCTCAGTTGTTGAATTTGGAGTTATATTGTGTGAGTGGAAGTTAATATTTGTGCGTGTGAAATGATATTATTTGCTCATGAGCATGTTTTATTGCACTTGCAACTTTTGACATAAATCTGACACCATAGTGATAATGTAAAAATGCAGGTAGCCACTTCTTTTCTGAGAACTGATCATTTCATTTCTTTTCAAAGATTCTTGCTCACCACTTAGAGTTTTCCCCGAAAGGCAATAAAAACACAAACAGTATCACTTAAGTATTTTCATAGTAGTATTGTGTTGTTGTCTAAGTGTTGAAATCTAAGACATGTTTTCTCCAAAAATAAAAGCATTAATGTCAAGTCAGAGTTCATGTCTATGGGATTTGGACACAATAAGCACCTCAAGGAAACACCAAACTGCACTGTTTTGATTAATAGTCCCTTCCTCAACCTTTATCCAGTTTCACTTAATTGCTGTCCTTTCATGCATACACGTTTATCTCTGAGGCATTAATTGTAGTGGAGTGGGCCGGCTGCAGCTTGGATAATGTTGCAGCTGTTGGTTTAATTACCATCAAGTTTTTTCTATTGTTGTGTTGACAGCTGACCCACAGAAGTGCTCTCCTGCTATATATTAAGTCATGAAGTTTAAATATACACAGAGAGAAAAGGAGATTCCCACAAAGGTTAATGTTCTCATCCTCTTAACAAAAGCATAAAACTGTGGTCATGATCCTAAAACAGACAGAAAATGTACAACAGAATCTGACAGCCTCATGTGCCCTGACACTAGTTGATCACAGCACAGTATGTATATTCATGAAACTACACGTCATGTTAGATGTTATGTGGTTTTTGTTTCATAATACTCCAAACTAAAATATACAAACCTTTCACAAATGTCTTAAAATCTTGGTTGAAAAATGAATTTATTTCTCACTGTGAGGTAAAGTGTCAAACGTCCACAAATAAATAAACTGATTGCACACGTGCCAGATAATAAGATAATGTGTAAACGCTGAACCTCGACTCATACTGGATTTTTGAGGCAGAGATCTATATCAATATTTGAGAGTTTGAAAAGATCTGATAAAAATATATTGGGTGATATAAATTTTTCATCATAAACACCATAAAATGTACATTTTAAATAGCAAGTTTCACTGTAAATTAAACTATTATTGATTGAAATTAACAACACAAATACAAAAAAACATTTCCTAAGCTGAGATAATTAAAATATGACTCAATTATATAAAAAAGCCTATAGGCTAATGCTTTTTTCTTTTAAATATAGAACTATAAGAAACTATACTGAACTAAAATATACATTAAATGAAGAAGTGTGTGGTCTGGGCCAAGTCTGTACTACATTACATAACATTAAATACATTTTTTAATAGTTGATATAGCCTGTCACCAATAACTAATTTAACTATATGTATTAATTTATATTAATTTAATTTACTTCAATGTCTTACTGGCCGACATACACTGAGGTATATGCCGATAATATCATCTCTAGTAAATATATATTTGTGAATGAATTGTTTTTACAAGATTAAAAATTTTGGCATTTTAGCTATACACATTTTTGTAATAGATTTATTTCACTATATATATTTCAGTACACAGTCCATATACAGAACCTATGTCCTGCTATAACAGCCTCCACTCTGCTGGTTTCAGGCTTTCCACCAGATGTTGAACTTGGCTGCAGGGATTTGCTCCCATTGAGACACATCAGCATTGGTGTGGTCCAACGCTGATGTTGGGTGACAAGGCCTGGCTTGTAGTCGACGTTCTAACTCATCTTAAAAGTGTTGGATGGAGTTGAGGTCAGGGCTCTGTACAGGCCAGTCAAGCTCTTCCACACTAAACTGGAGAAACCATTTCTTTATGGAGCTATTTATTTTTGGACACTACTGTCTAAAATATCATTGTGTGCTGCTGCATTGAGATTTCCGTTCACTGGAGCAAAGGAGCACAAACAAGGACAAATAGACCAAGACCAAAATTACACAAAAAGATGTGGGGTGTCCACATGCTTTTGTCCATGTATTGTATTGCTATGATTAAAAATATATTTCTCTTCCAATATCCTTTACTTGAGGTTTTATGAAATAGAAGTAAGCATACATGAAAGCAGGGACGTTGGAAGTCATTCAGAGTTGGGGGTGCTGAGAGAAAGTCTATATCATGACGTCATATTTAATACTGCGCAACATTCATGGTTTTTTGTATTAATTTAACTGGCCAACAGCATTTTACACCAGTTTAAGAACGTTTTACGCTACAACAGACAGCAAACCAACATATTGTATGTCAAAGCAGCATATCATATTCAGCTATGGACAGTTCACACACGGATTGCAGGTTTATTCCTAATCAGAAGACGATTTATTATTGACTGAGCTACAGCCACGCTATACGGGTAGCAATAAAACAAGGCACCTGAACTGTATAATACACACACACACAGCAACTGAAAACATTAACGAGTAACTCCAAAACCTCTCGCTATCTCTCTTTCACACACGCACACACACACACACACACACACACAGCAACCAAAAACAGTAATAACAGAATTAATTGAAGACCGCTCTCCAAAACTCCACACTACAGAGACATCATATTGCTCTCGTTCGAAGCATGTCGCACTACCAGATTTCTTTGTGACAGAAACAAGAAATAACGGAGAACACAGATTCTTTTTTGAGAAATGGTGAAGCACAGTAATGATACCTAACCCACCATTACCGGTCACTAATATCCATGATCCTTCGCACCAAACTACGTGCTCTGAGTCTGTGCATCAGAAAATACATTGATACATTGAATATATTGAAAATACATTGAATGTTCGGAAATTAAATCAAATATCATAAAAATAATTTTAAAAAGGGTGGATTTCAACCAATTACCGAACAACAATGTTTTATAGACTGCCTACACTAAAATGCTACTCTCAAAAATTAAAGTTTTTTATTGATTTGTTTAGTAAACTACTTTTGCCTTGCAGTCACAGCCCCCCGCCAGTAGGGGGTGCTGCAGCCCCCTCAGCACCCCTACTTCCAGCTTCCCTGCATGAAAGTGTCTGTGACAGGAAGTAATGATGTATCATACAGCTGTTTGTAGCTCAGGCTGGCAAAAGAAACCGAGCACACAAACACTGTTGTCGTACAATCTGGGCAACAGAAAGCAGATAGCTTCAAATCTGAGATCAGAGACAGACACAGAGATTCCCCTCAGGGCAGTTTACAAGACGAAATGGCAGCTAAAGTGTTTGTGTCCTTTCTATAAATGTTCCAGACAACATGCAGACGCTCATGGAGCTCATGGGTCTGATCCAGCTCAGCTATGTGCAGGGTAATGAGGGACTGATGCCACACAACACAGGAAGGAGCAGCTTGTTAGAAGAGTCCTCTGCTAGGAAAGGTGTTACTGAGCCTCCGCTGCAATGTAATTGGATGATCCTGTCAGTGTGCCTGTCTCTATTGGAGTAGATGTCAGTGACTTTCATCCTGCTCTGTAGAAAACATGCTGCCATCAACAAATTAATAATGCAGGCACTGATAATTCCCTGCTGCCGAGTCAGATGTAGAGAGTCCATTTTGACTATGAATGTTAGATTGTGGTAATTCAGGGGACAAATCCTCTGAAGGACATGGACAAAGACGGGTCATGTTGAAGCTGCTCTTCTACCTAATTCTGTGACATTGTAGTGCTCATTGTAGAGAAGACTTCATTAAATGTTGAGGTTTAAAGATTCATTTTTATCCTTAGCACAACAAGTGGTAGGTTTGGGTGCACAGACTGTGTGGGCATCTCCACCTGCTATTTTTGTTAATTTATGTGCAGCAGTGCAAAGTGCAAGAAAGCTGGGTGGAATATTGATCAGAGGGTGTGTGATGATTAATAAATACACTCTCAGCGGTTTCAGAGCTATGAGCCACTCAAAGTGACACGTGAAGAAAACAGCTCAACAAATATAACAAAAAAATCTTCTTCAGGAAATCATAATTTTGTCTGGATGGTGCAGGGTGTGTGAATGTGAATACACAGCGCTACACTACACTGATGAGTACAAACAAATAGTAAAAAAATTGGTTGATGAAGGAGTTTATCCGATTACATCAATCCAACGCTATTTCAGTAATAATTGACTATAACTGTAATAACTGTATAGTGTTTGTTTTGTAATGCATTTCAAGAATTAAACATGAAAAGCTGACTTAAAAACTAAAGTTTGAAAGCAGGCTGTGACGCATACAATCCAATCCAGTAATCCAACGTCTCCTGCTGAATACCGAGTTATAACCGACCTGTCTAATGTATGTAGTGGTGTGTGTGGTTACTTTAAAGCAGCCTGGTGTCATTTGCACGTGATTTGATCAAGGTGAACACAGGCCATGCATAATGGCACTGCACTCTGACACGGCACTACTAAATCAACATTGTGTCAACATATCTCTGCTACTGCCTTCAGATGGCTGCAGGGATTTAATGGAGTGAAGGAGAAGGTTGTTATACATTACAGCAGCTGTGGACAAATACTTGCAGACTGATTTACAGATGTTCCTGCTGTAAGCACATTTTATGTTATTTTTTGATGCAGATTTAAATGCATCTACTGGCTGGAGAGTGTTTAATTAAATTAGTTTATTTATGCTTTATGCATTATTTTCTCAGTATTCAGTTTGCTCTTGAATGAAATCACCAGACTGGCAGCAAAGTGACATTGTGCCAGAAACAGACGTGGTTCTGACATGTCTATTCTTAAAGTCTAAGTGCTATTTTCCACCAAAATACCAAAAACTCACTTTGTGCTGCCTCTTTTGAATGAACTTCCCACCTATGCTGAGGTTGGCACCAAAACACCACACTGACGGGCAAAGAAAATTTCAAGGTTAGGAAAATACAAAACTGTCAGAACACTGCTTGTGCTAGTTGTTGCACTGCCATGAAAAAAGGGCCCAGTATATTCTGGAGCCAAGTTCAGTTTTACATCAAAGTTAATCTGTACAGTGTCTGCCCAGCTCAAGAGTTGACAGTCATGCTAGCAGCTCTGGCGGGCTGCACGTAGGCAGAGCGGTGCTTTGGTAATTAATTAGCACTATGACAAAGTACAGGTGAGGCTGATCTGAATCTCTTTAGTTCTGCAGGTATTTGGTCATAAACCAAAGTATTGGACAAATAGAAAGTTTGACCCAATGACAGCACTTGGTGAAAAGTTAGAGGAACACCAAAGTCATTAGGAATGTTTGCACCAAATTTCATGGAAATCCATGTGGCAGTTGAGATATTTTTAGTCTGGACCAAAGTGGTGAACTGCCAGACTGACATTGCCATCCCTAGAGCAATGCCACTAGCATGGCTAAAACTAATAGCATGGCCCAAAACAGTAGTTATTACAAAAATGTCACACTATTTCTTTGTTATTTGTTCCTGACTGACAAGAATCATAATTCACACGACCACTATAGGTCCTTATCAGGTAAAAAAAAGTTGCTTTAGGCACTTGAACTAATTACAAATGCTGCCATTTTTCTTGTGATGACAGCCTCCATGTTTGGACTGGACATCACATTTTTTGTTCAAATAAAAACTCCAGGGCAACAACATACTACTACAGAAGAGTTTCAAGCTCGCTGACAAGTAATCAGGCTTAAATTCCTTCTTCTTTACATCTTGTGTTGTTAAGTGGGAGACTCTTAGGGGTATTGGCATGTGGGGGAGCTGGAACAACCACTAAGGCATTTGAGAAAAGTCAGAGGATCCCCAAAGTTATTAGGATTCATCCTCTGGGGACCATGAGACAGGATATTTTACATATTTCAGTCTGAACCAGAGCGAATGAGAACACACAAACAACTTTTTTACCTGTCTCTTATGTTGCAGGTGTCAAACTGAAGTTCATTATAAATTCCAAGCAATCCTTGCTGGATATGATTGAGGTTGATTGGCTGGCTGTTGATGGATATGAGACGCATGCAGCCCTGGAAGGCTAGAGTCGGGCTCTGACAGCCCACTGGGGGGCAGCCTGGGTGGAGATGACACATCGAGTACAAAAATTGTTATCTTACCATGCTAGAGGACAACAGAAACCTTTCAAGAGTTATTTTGATATTGTATATAGTAAGATGGATAAGTCAAGGTATATTTCCAGTACAATCACACTTTGAGCTTCCACTGACCTCCAAAGTAGAAGCTGCCTTTGGCTTCCAGTTGTTCCCACTGTTCAATGGTGGAGGCCGGTTCATTGTCCAGTGTCAGAGTGATCTGTATACTTCTGGTATCAAGACTCACAGAGTGCCACAGTCCATCATTGACTCTGTGACCTAGGGACAGAGGGAAGTACTTTAAATCCCTGAGGATGAAAACAGTATAGTTGTCTGTTGTACAAAAGAGCTCTTTGCACCTTAAGGGCTCTGGCACAACAGCATTTATAAGAGCAAGATTTAAGTCCAAAATAATTTTATTTCAATTATTAAAGTCCAAAAACTCTGACTCGCCACCATCCAATTTATATGATTTTATATAAACACAGGGCCTCAATTATCAAAGCTCATTTCTACACATAGAATCAAATAAATAAATGTCTCCATCCTCCGGCACCCGGAACCTATGCCAGGATCCTGATTGTGGATTTTAGCTCTGCCTTCAACACCATCATCCCGGCTCTGCTGCAGGATAAGCTCTCTCAGCGGAATGTGCCTGACTCCACCTGCAGGTTGATCACAGACCTGATAGACAGGAAGCAGCACATGAAGCTGGGGAAGCCTCTGACTCCCGGACCATCAGCATTGGTTTCCCTCAAGGCTGCGTCCTTTCGACACCACGACACCACCCTCATTGGGCTCATCTCTGGTGGGGATGAGTCCGCTTACAGGTGGGAGATTGACCATCTGGTGACTTGGTGCAGTCAGAACAACCTGGAGCTCAATGCTCTAAAGACAGTGGAGTTGGTAGTGGATTTCAGGAAGAATGCAGCCCCACCCGCCCCCATCACCCTGTGTGACTCTCCAATAAGCACTGTAGAGTCCTTCTGCTTCCTGGGCACCATTATCAGCTAGGACCTCAAGTGGGAGCTGAACATCAGCTCCCTCACCAAGAAAGCACAGCAGAGGGTGTACGTCCTGCAGCAGCTGAAGAAATTCAACCTACCAAAGTCAGATGGTGCACTTCTACACTGCCATCATCGAGTCCATCCTCACCTCCTCCATCACCATCTGGTACGCTGCTGCCACTGCCAAAGACAACGGCAGACTGCAGCGTATCATTTTCTCTACAGAGAAGATGATTGGCTGTAATCTGCCTTCCCTTGAGGACCTGTACGCTGCCAGGACCCTGAGGTGTGCAGGAAAGATTGTGGCTCACCCCTTCCACCCCGGTCACAAACTCTTTGAAACACTCTCTTCCGGCAGGAAATTTGATGTTACATCCTATTAGTCCTTGTCTGTGCTTCCTGTTTTATTTTGAAATTCTTTCCTGTTTTGTCTCTTCAGTTCCTGCCCTCGTCTCATTGATTATCCACACCTGCTCTCCAGTATGCACCTGCCCGATTCCCTCGTCAGCCACTTCCTGATATATACTGGCCCCCTTCCTTTGTTCTTTGTCGGTTTGTTCTGATTGCCATGTCCTAGTTTCCTTGTGTCTTGCCTGCCATGTGTCTTGCCCTGTGTTTGCTCCTGTGAGCTTCAGTCACCTGGACCTGGATCTGTCAGTTACCTGTTGCCTGTCTTCCTGCCTGCCTACCTGTACCTGCGTGTAAGCTTTTTTTGTTAAATAAATCATTGAACTACATCCAGTCTGCCAGTGTTGTCTGCACTTGGGTCCTTTCCTGGCTACGCACCCTAACAGATAATTACTTCTGTCTTTCTCGCACCATGCAGAACCACCAAGGTGAGCCCTATCATACAATATAGAGACAGACAACAACCTTTGCACATCAGATTGTTGGCGGACAACACCACAATCAACCAAAAATAGGGATTACCCATGGCTTGGATCACCTGTTGCCGTACCTGGAAAACAGAGGAGACAAAGGAAATGATGTTCGCAGGCCAGGGTCATGGTAAGGCAGAGGAAACGTGAAATCGACTTCCTCTACCAAGTATTTTTCCAGCGAATGTCCAGTCACTGGATAATAAGCTGGATGAACTCAGGAGCAGGATGCCTTTCCCACAGGACACCAAGAACTGTAACATTTTCATGGAGACTTGGCTTGGCCCTTCAATCCCAGACTCAGCCATTGTTCCAGAAGGACTCTCCATTCACCGCCATGACTGGACAAAAGAATCAAGGAAGAGCAAGGGAGGAGGTGTCTGCTTCATGGTAAGCAACCAGTGATGCTCAGATGTGGGGACCATTTCTACGGGCTGTTCTGCTAACCTAGAGCACCTTATGATCAGATGCTGTCCTTATTATCTCCCGAGGGAGTTTTCATTGGTCATTCTCACAGTGGTGTACTTTTATTGTTACAGGGGATTTTAACAGCGGCAACCTGAGGAAAGTCCTTCTGCGATATCACCAACACATCAGCTGTCTTACGCGTGGTGGTAACACACTTGACCATGTTTACACACCTTTCTGGGATGGATATAATATCCTCCCTTGCTCCCCTTTCAGCAAATCAGATCACATTTCAGTTCTGCTTCTGACTGCCTATAGGCAGAAACTCAAGCAAGACTCAGACTCCAACCAATCAAATTCTGCATCTCTCCCACATGAACTGAACACCTTCTATGCATGCTTTGAGAAGAACTTCCTGGCTGAGGAGGTGCAAAAAATGTCTATGATAGTGTTTGCCAAGGGAGGAACAATAAAATATGCTGAATAGCAAGACAAGCCCCTGAATTTGTACCCAAAATGCCCTCAGTAATTACTTCTGCTGCAGCCTCAATTATCCACCCAGAAGAGGGGGAAAAAACAGGGAATCTTTAAAGTGGGGTACTATCACAGTGCTGCAGAGTTCAGCAAGGCGACAGCTGAGGGGAAAAACTGTTCCTGAACCTGCTGGTCCTGGAACGGAGAGTCCTATAGCACCTCCCAGAGGGGAGGAGGGCAAACAGTCTGTGGCTGGGGTGAGAGGTGTCTATGATGATGCTGCACGCCCAACGCAGGGGAGTGGAGTACTGGAGATGCGCTAGGCAGTTTTCACCACCCTCTGCTGTGCTTTCCAGGCCAAGGAGGAGTAGTTGCCATACCATACTGAGATGCAGTTGGTAAGGAAGCTTTCAATGGTGCAGCGGTAGAAGTTCACCAGAATCTGAGGAGACAGATGAACTCTATAGTCTCCTCAAGAAAAAGAGACGCTGGTGAACCTTCTTGACCAGGGTTGAATTGTTGAGGGTCGAAGAGACGTCCTCGGAGATGTGGACACCCATATACTTCAACCTCACCTTCTTGGAGGGTGTCCAGTATGGGTAAGTTTTGAGATGAGCCAGGACCAGACTCTCGAAGCACTTCATGATAGTGGGGGTGAGTGCTACAGGTTGGAAGTCATTAATGTTCGCTGCAGTGGAGTGTTTAGGCACTGACATGCTGGAGGTGGTTTTAAAGCATGTGGGAACAGCTGCTTGGGCCAGTAACAGGCTGAAGATGTCAGTCAAGACCTCAGATAGCTGCCAAACACAGGCCCTGAACGTGCATCCGGGGATGCCATCAGGGCATCAGGATTGTTTTCTCAGCTACTGTTTTTAAGTTCAAGAATTAACCTCACTCAACATGTCTTTAGTAAGTAAGAAACAATAACCACACAAACATTTACTGTCACTACCGCCTAAGTTTTCTGCAAAAATCTCACATGTAAATCATTATTTATTATTATTATAATTATCACTTCTGCTTGACCACCGACTCTTTCTCACTTCTAAAGCAACATTCTATACCACTTTATAAATAACGGGACTTAAACATTATCACTTTAGTGCTTTCTTTGTATATTGCCTATCTGCCTGTCTGTCTCCATTATACTATGGTACATTTATTATGATTTTATGATGATGTTGATGATGGTAGTAGTAATAATGATGGTGCTTATTATTATTGTATTAGTTTTTTTAATTTCTTTTATTTTTATACTTATAAATTCTTATAAATTCTAATTTTCAATCTCAGCTGGTGTCTTGAATAATTGAAATAAGCCTTCTGGAGTTCCAGTCTCTCTGACACAAATACACAGACATACACTCTTAGCTCCAACACAAACCACAACAGCAACCCCCCATCCCTTCACTCATATGCATACTTTTTTATTCTTAATCAAAATTTTATTTTAATTACTCTCTCCCCTCTCTCTTGTTTTTTTCTCTCCTCATTTCTGTCCTAGCCCTCCATCCTCCCTTTCCTTCACCCCCATATCCAGGTTTTTCAAATGTACTCATAAGTGCAGCTGCCTTCCTGAATTGGGTGGCCTGGTGCGCCGGTGTTGAGCTCCTGGTGTAGGAAATGTTGGGCTGGATAAACAGCATGGCAGGAAGAAGGAATAAATAAATAAAAACGATATTTGATGTATTGATTAATAATTTGCTGTCAATCCCACAATGAACAAGCTCCCTCTGGGGACTGTTCTGTGTGGGGAAACAGGATATTACCTCAAACTGGCCAGCCCCCTGCTTATGGTCTGGGCACAGATAAAACAGGGACATCCAGTCCTCACTTTTGACAACAACTATTAAAAAGGGACACACACACACAAACACACACACACACACACACATACACACATATCTCTGTACCCTCTGTCCCTAAGTACTGGTCTCATCCTCCAGCAGCCACTTGTCCCTCAATCCTGTATTCCATCCCATATCCATTACTACCCATCCTAACCCCCACCCACCCACCCACCCCACTAAAGCAAGTGCTAATAACCCATCTAATTTATTTTCTACTTCATCTAATTATCTTTTTTGGAACTTCTTTTTTGGTACTTTGGTCTTCTAGTGCTTTTTTTCTTCTTCTTCCCCTTTTCTATCTCTCTTCTTCTCTTTCATCTTTGTTATTATTATTATTATTAGTGGTGGTGGTGGTGGTGGTAGTAGTAGTATAATACAGTATTATGTTGTCTGCTTGTTTTGTTTGGAGATACATCCTTACCTGCCTCATACGCACTCTTACAAGAACAACTAAAATGCTCATGCCCCCCACCCCCCTGCACAGGTACATCGACACCCATGCGATATGAATAGGAATTGACAAAATTATTTATTTTCACTGAAAACAACACGATAAAAACAGGCCTGACAGGTAGAAATGAAGGGGGTGTCTGTCAATGGATCTACTGTTTGATTTTATTCTGTAAGAGAAGACTTCAAAAAGGACCCAATGTGGTTTATGAATTTTGATGGTAAAGTGATTTCTAGCTTTGATCCCCCCAGCTGTATTTTCAGTCCAACCTGCCATCAGATGAGAGTGTGGCTTCCCCAATAAAACATGATTATCTATGTTATCTTTGCAAAGCCATCCCATGATCCCCTCATGGGTCTGTACATACAGAAGATGACATTTTTCTTCAAATAATACCAAGAAAATGAAGATTTTATTGAGGTTCTAAAAATATGAAAAATGAAATTATGTGCACAATCACATCTGGTGCACACTGTTTCTACATGATGGATTAGGTCAGCAATGTTGTTCCATTCAGGATTAAGATTAAAGCACAGTGAGTCCATTTTATATTTGACTCCTGGGCCCTTCTGTCCCACAAGGTTTTCAATTTATGTAGAAAATAATATCTGTCCTTCTCATAAGCCTATAAACATTTCAAATTGACATGCATTTTATATACTATTTATATCTCAACGGTGAATTCTGAGGCTGTAAAATACTGTGAATGGGTTTACCTGAACTGCAGAGAGACCGGCTTTTAATTAAAATCTCTCCTGTTTTAAAAACATATTTGATCATACTTTAGTAAAAAAGACTCATCGTTTTTTGATCTGCTCCTGTTTTAATTTTTTGTTAATGCAGGCTGAATAGTTCCTCCATGTTTACCTGTTGTATTGATAAATTCAGTAGAATGAACATTTCCACAGTTCCAATTCCATCCATACAACAATCATGTCACCCTCACCACTCTGCTGCCCTGAGTTTCTCTTTTTTTAACAAAAACACTTTTACTTCAACTTAGCCGCTTTTGTGTGTGCACAGAAGTCTCTTAAACTTTGGTTTAAACCAAGCATAATCACAAAATGATCTTGTTTCTAAATTTAAACAATCGCTTAAAATTAGCTTGTTGTTGAAGTCCTCCAAACAGCTAAATTGGCAGGCATGTCATGTCAGCTGACAAAAAATCGATAGTCGGCAACAAAAAAAAGTCATCTCTTTTAAACATTTGGTATGAAATGTCAATATTAACACCAGCATTGATGTGTTTCATCACAGTTCAGTAAATATCATTTAGTTCACAGCTCAAAAAACATATTTAAGTGTGCAGCACCTCTTTAAATCATGGCTCCTGCATTTTCAAAACTGCACTTATTAATATAGGCCTAATTCAAAGATTGTTAAGCCTTAGATAGAATATGGTCTAGACAAGATTATAAAGTCTGTTATACAAACGTGTGTGTGTGGGTGTGTGTGTGTGTGCGCGCGTGTGAGCTGTGTCCTAACCAGCCAAGGCCTCTGATCTCTGCTGTCCCGAGCTGTGGATGGTCAGGAGCAGCCGGCTGTTGCTGATCTGCAGCTCCAGTCTCTGGGGCTCTGGGCTTAGCTGTGTGGAGAGCAGCAGCCCATCAGGGTTCCATGTCCTGAACTGGAAACGAATGGAGAAACCCCCCATAATGGCAGATGGAGCAGCCACCGGCAGTGACAGGACGCTGCTGCTGCTGCTCAGGAAGGTGCAGGCCACCAGCTGAGGCCGCAAGCACGAGAAGGTCACGTTGCCCTGGAGGATGAGAAACCCGCTTTGACCATCATTTTTATCAGTAATAGTAACATGTTACTTACCAAGTTAAGAGCTGAGGTCTGGGAACACAGTGACATCACAGAAGGTTCAAGAAAGACGAGCAGCCCAACAATCACAGAGGTTGGAAAGAAGCCGTTTATCCAGATTATCTAAATCACTTTATTTGGAGGTCAAACTGAAAGTGAGCACACCTTAAATGTCAGTAATAATCCCTCATTGCACAGGAAACTGTGTTTGTGCTAGAGTTGGGTTCTGAGATCCAGTTCCATTTTGGAATCTGGTTCCCTTTGGGAAAATACCCAAATTTGCTAAGCTCTGATGCTAACAAATCTCTCATTGAACCTTTTGTTTCTCTGCTCTTACCAGCAAAGAGCAGGTTGCAGGCTGCAGTCTGGTTAAGGTGCTCTCTGCATGGTAGTGTCGTTTGTGAGGGAAATACATGCAAATGTTGAAAATTAAACCTAATTAAATTTAAGGAGGCATTCTAAGGAATTTGGATTCAACAAGTGGATTCAAAACTAAACCAACCCCAACCCCAGTCTGGGCACAATGATGGTATAGTAGGTCAAAATTGCAGCAGCTGGTGGATCTGTAAACTGTGATGCATGTTACAGAGTGTTTGAGTAATAATTTCACCATTTGCCTTTGTCTGATTGTCTGACTGCTCATATTTCTTTAATGTTTGGACTTCTCTTTGGTGATGTCACAGTGTTTCCAGGATTCAGCAATTTTCTTGGTGAGGTGAACAATAAAAATGTTGTAATAAACTGTAATTATCCTTTGAGACAGCCTAGTTGTAATTTCCATTCGATATGGAGTAAAAAGAGCAGATTCATTCAACCAGGGCAGTTTTTAAAATTTCTTTAGGACAAAGCCTGAACCTAACTCTAACACCTGACCTTAAACCTCTAACCCTAAGCTGTGTGACTAACTCATTTATGTGATTAATATAACTGTAACCAAATAATTCAACCTAACCTTTAACCCATAAAAAAGAGCCGCATTTCTAAAACCATTACAAATCACTCTTGTAAAATAAATTCATTCTGTAATGTGATAACGTTATGGTTGAGGTATGGTTAGGTTTAGGCAAAAATGACCTGGATAGGTTTAGAGAAAGATCCTGGTTTTGGTAAAATTACTACTTTTACCAAAACCAGGCTGGGGTAGGCAGAATCTGTGCAACCTAGGCAAAACCTTCCGCCTCTCTCTGCTGCTTCGTATCACTCCACTAAGACCCTCCCAGCAAACCCACAACTTCGACCGGCAGCAGAAGGAGTCGGTTCCCCAGTGAAACTGTATCCCTCGTAGGGCTCGCTCTCCCGGCGTGAGTCTCACCGAGACTGCGGTCCCTGCCGCCGTGACTTGTTTTCTCAAAGACGCCCCTCCAGCGCTTCACGGTCACAGAGCAGAGCGCCCCAGGCTTCAGAGGCAGCTGCAACTCCGTCCAGCAACGGGAAGAGAGGCTAGTACACCGCACACACACACCACTGTATCCCTCGTAGGGCTCGCTCTCCATGGCGTGAGCCTCACTGAGACAGCGGCCCCTCCTGCCGTGACTTGTTTTCTCAAAGACGCCCCTCCAGCGCTTCGCGGCCACAGAGCAGAGCACTACACGCTTCAGAGGCAACTGCAACGCCGTCCAGCAGCAGGAAGAGAGGCTAGTACACCGCACACACATACCACTGTCCCCCGTCAAAAATTATTCCCCACTGTTTGTCATCATGCCTCTTTGCCACTCGTCGTTATGAGCGCCATGGCATTGAACATAAAGAGCCTGAAGCTCCGTGTGGAGCCGGGACGTGTTGTTTGTACTATATGCCGCTGTAGGCAAAGGAGGTGTTGGAAATTTATCTTTCAGGATTTTTGGCAGGATTTTCCGCAGGATTTTCCTCCACTGAATCAGGTTTTCACCATCTGAAGGGACGTGTATACACATCTGCTCTTGTAGCTTAGCCAATATGAACACAATGTCTCTCTGAAATAACCTGTGATAGGCTAAAGTCTATCATCACAGGATAGATTTTCTGAAGCCTGAAAACAGTGCAGTGGTCTGCTCTCAGACCATTTGAATTACAATATGCTGCATGGTTAATATGGCATTTTTGCCCAGTGATGCCAAAAGAAAACTGCCTACCCCAACTTTAAGGTTAGGGTAGCTTCATCTTGATGGTTACAATAATAAACAGGTGGTTAAGGTTACGGAACAACTGTGGCCATGGTTGAAAGAAACTAAATGAAGAAACTAAATCTTGACTATGCCCTCGTATCCAACACCATATCGGAGCTTCCGGTTAGTGCCTCTGTTGACTCCTACAACTGCAGACTCTCCTCCATCCTTGACCAGGTTTGTCCCTTAAAAGATAGCGTATCATTTCCTTCATCAAGTTATCTCTCTGGTTTACAAAGGAACTGCGCAGCCTCAGAACAAAGGGCATCAGCTGGATAGACAATACAGAAAGTCTGGACTAACTATCCATTTACAAATATACGAGCAACATCAGATCAGCTACAATAATGCCTTGAAAGTTGCTAAGTCATCATACTTCTCTAAACTAATAAATGATGGTTCCGGTAAGCCCAAAGCCATGTTCTCCACAATCTAAAAGCTCTTAAAGCCTTCCAGTGCCCCCTCAACACCACCATCCACTGAGCAATGCAATAGATTTTTAAACTTTTTTATCAACAAATTGCAGACATTAATAGCAGCATAAGCTCTGTTTCTGTCTCTGCTCCCATTGCTTTTCCCAATTTCTGTCCTCCCTCCAGTTACAATACAATCACTGTACACTACTACATCTCTACATTCACCTCTATGATGTGGGCCACCACCTGTTCCCTTGATCCTGTTCCCACTTAATTACTTAAGGAATGCCTACCTGCAGTTTTCCCATACATTACCACCATCATCAACAACTCCCTGTCAACCGGTATTGTTCCTTCTGAACTGAAAACTGCTGTCATTGCTTCCATCCCCTAAAAAACTGGTAGTGATTTTGACGACCTCTCCAGTTTCATACCTAAATCCAACCTGCCCTTCCTGAACAAAATCTTGGAATGCACAATTTCAGAGCAGATCAATAACCACCTCTCCACTCATCACTTGTTAGAGCCCTTTCAGTCAGACTTCAGAACTGGTCACAGTACCGAAACAGCACTTGTCTGGGTAACCAACAGCCTACTGATGTCAGCTGATTCTGGAGATCAGCATTTTCATCTTCCTGGACCTAGGTGCAGCCTTTGACATGGTCATTTCATCCTGCTCGACCATATGGAAACATTTCTGGGCATATCAGGAACTGCACTGCACTGGTTTACATCCTACCTGACAGACCACTCTCAATCTGTCATCATGGAGGCTAGTCAATCCAATTCTGCGCCTATAACACAAGGAGTCCCACAGTGTTCTGTTTTGGGCCCACTTTTATTCTGCATTTACATGCTACCTTTCGGACAAATCATTAGGAAATATGGGCTTGGATTTCTTTGCTACGCAGACAACACACAAATGTATTTATTGTCATGATCCCACATGGACACTGTGTGTGTTTGGTCTTGTGTCTGGTTTTATTTTGTATTCCCAGGTCTTGTCTCTTGCGTGTTGTTGCTGTTTTATTTTGAAATCCTTTCTGTCTGGTCTGTCTTGTTCCTGTCCTCATGTCTCATTTCCTACACCTGCGCTCCCTTGCTCACCTGTCCCTGATTGCCTCATTTGCCTTCCCTATTTATACCGGTCCTCTCCCTTTGTTCTCGGTTGGTTCATTGTTGTTGGATGTCTCTCCGTGTCATGTATCTCGTGTTTCCCTGCATGTGGCTTCCTGTGTTTTGTAAGTTTATTTTGTATTTAATAAATCTTTGAACTTCTTCAGCCTCCCCGCCTGTCTGCACTTGGGTCCTCTCTCTGCTGCCTAGATGGCTAACCCTGACAGAATGAACCGACCAAACTTGGACACTGCCACTGCCAGTTTGTGCCTCCGGAGCCAGGTACCCCGATGTATGCCTTTTTCAGGTTCCTGTTGTATCCAGGGGACTGGACTAGGAGCCAGCCTGCTAGCCCCCAGTCAGCTTCACCTCGGCCTGCACTCCAGTCACTCAGGCTAGGGACTGTGAATCTCCAGCCTGCTAGTCCCCAGGCTGCTTCTCCTTTTGAGGCCACCCGGCTGGCCATTTTCTCTGGCACTCGCGGAGGACACCGGAGAGGTTCCCGACGCCTTCAGCAGTCTCCGCTGCCCAGCGCCACAGAGCCTCAGCTGCCCAGCGCTTCAGACCGACCTGCTTCTGGTCCTGTTTCCCAGTTGGCGGTCCGGCCGACTCCTGCTCCTGGTTTCCAGTCGGCAGCCCAGCCAGCTTTTGATCCTGTTTCCGGCCGACTTCTGTTCCTGTTCCTGAGTTGGTGGTCCGGCCGACTCCTGTTCCCCGGACCCGGTTGGTGAACCGGCTGACGTCTGTTATTGGTTCGAAGTCGGTGGTCCCACCAACGCCAGATCCGGTTCCCGAGTCGGTGGTCCAGCTGAATCCTGCTCCCCGGACCCAGTTGGCAAACCGGCCGACATCAGTTTCTGGTTCCAAGTCGGCGGTCCAGCCAACGCCTGATCCAGTTCCCGAGTCGGTGGTCCGGCCGACTCCTGCTCCTCGGACCCGGTTGGCGAACCGGCCGACATCAGTTTCTGGTTCCAAGTCGGCAGTCCAGCCAATGCCTGATCCAGTTCCCGAGTCGGTGGTCCGGCTGACTCCTGCTCCCCAGACCCGGTTGGCGAACTGGCCGACATCAGTTTCTGGTTCCAAGTCGGCGGTCCAGCCAACGCCTGATCCAGTTCCCGAGTCGGTGTTCCGGCTGACTCCTGCTCCCTGGACCCGGTTGGCGAACCGGCCGACATCAATTCCTGTTTCCGAGTTGGCTGCCCAGCTAATGCCTGATTCAATGCCTGAGTCGCTGGTCTGGCCGACTCCTGCACCCCAGACTTGGTTGGTGAACCGGCCGACGTCAACCTGTGCCTGTTCCAGCGTCCGTCCAGCTGCTTTAATAAATCTTTGAACTTCTTCAGCCTCCCCGTCTGTCTGCACTTGGGTCCTCTCCCTGCTGCCTACATGGCTAACCCTGACATTTATAAACCAAGCCTGGTATGACTGACCCCTCCCTGGCCCTCTCTGACTGCTTAAGTGACATCAAAATTTGGATGCAGCACAACTTCTGAAAACTCACAGTGGTTGTCTAATTTAATATCAATAACATTACCAAAACCTCATTCTTCCACCTCTGTTATTGCGAAAATAAGACCTTTCTTGTCACCACCTGATTCCAAAAAATTGGTACACGCCTTCACTTACACTGGCTTCCTGTTCACGACTGCATTGAATACAAAATCCTCATGTTAACCTACGATCTGCGCCCCATTATCTCTGTGACCTCATTCAGACTGCACCCAGTCTCCTTAGTTTTGAGAAAAAACACACCTTTTTAAACATGATTTTAACAACACCTGTTAAAATGTTTTTGTTTTGTTTCACTGTAACCTGCAATTTGTTATGTGCTTTTAAGCCTAATGTTTCTGTTTTGTATCACCTGCACTTTGGGTTTGAAACAGGAAACAAACAGTGATCTCCTGTGTTAAAGGTGCAACATACATATAGAGATACTGAACATTAATAGAGCACCAAACAACTATTTGCAGTGTAAAGATATAGTTGAGTAATGGCGCTGCTGCAGACAGGTTGAGAAGCAAGAGTTAAGATAAATCCACTTTTAAATCCCAAAAGTTTTAAAATAAACTCTGAGCTCTCCTCCCACTGGTTAAATGGCTCCAGAAGCTCTGGCTCTTCCCCTGGCCCTCTTCTCCAGAGCTCCCCAGGGCTCAACAACTGTCTGTTGGCGAGCAGCAACTCCGTCCCTCCGCTCCGCTGGATCCTCCCCACACAACTCACTGCAAAGCCCAGCGATACATGCAAATTCTTCACTATCGTTGAATATTTACTATTACTATTTATTTATAGGAGGTTTTGGTTAGTTTTATTTTGTTTCTGTCGAGTTTGAAGTGTGTTTCACAATCTGCGAAGTAAAATTATTGTTTTTGACAATGGGGTTTGGTGGCTTTGAGGTGAGCGATTTAACAGCTGTTTCTGGTTAGGGGGAGGTGTGGCCAACGAGACGATTTGTTTTGGTCTGAGATGCTGGTGCTAGCATGACATCTTGTGGCAGCAAATATCATATATAGAACCTTTAAAGTCTGTTGTTTTGACCCATCCACCCTCCCTATGAGGAAGCTGTGGCTCTATAACAACGTCACCTGTTGTCCTCTGTTCTTGTCATAATTACCACAGCCACTAGAGGGGGCTTTGTTACTTGAATGTAAACATGTTGTTTTGGGGCACTTGCTGAAACAACTGATGCTCTTGTTCTTCTTGGGAGGATGATCTTAGGAAACATAACGTACTTGTCACAGAGGTTAATGGTGACTCCAGTCATTAGGGTTACGTACGCGCTGGTACGTACTTTGAGAGGTCTTTTGTCTGTTTCAGAGGCCCGGCTGAAAACTAAAGGGGACGGAGCATTTGCAGTCAGGGCCCCGAGGCTCTGGAACGATCTACATACTTTTATCAGAGTCTTCTCTGATTTTACGTGTTTTAATTTTTCTTTTAACTGTCTTTTATTTCCTTTAAAATGTTTTTATTTTATATTGGTATCTGTTTTCTTATGACTTGAATGTTTTATTTTGCTGTCTTTGTGAAGGACTTTGTAATGTGGATTTTGACAAGTGCTCTGTAAATAAAGATTATTATTATTATTATTATTATTACTATTATCAAAACAAAGCTTTGTACTAAAATATGATCAATTATACTTACCAAACAGAGGGAATTAAAACCCTGCCTCTAACACAAGCCTGCTTTAGGCCTGTTACCTTCTGCAGTTCAGGTAAATAAAGGCCCTGGTTACTATTTGAGGAAATCTGGAAATACGGGTCGTAATAAGCTGCTTGCACAGACGACCTATATGGTCGTATTTTTGGGGAGGACAGTCTCGTCATAATTACTGAGGACTGAGGACGCTGCCTAAATAAAAGTAAATATGAATCGTATTGAGCTGCTGCACAGACGACCTGTGACCTAGAGTTTGTTTGTTTGGCTGTACTGTAAACCGATCCACCAGTTGCTCTTCTTTTGTAGTTTGACAAATTAGTGAAATGATAAAACAATTTTAGACTAAAAATCACTGGATGAAGTGCTCACAACTGATGTCCATACAAAGGCCATAACGTGTTACAAGCCAAATAGGTTGATAACCAATAATTTAGATGGGTTTAATTGCACAGCAACAGAAGGTCCACACCAGACTTTAATCATATATGTCCAATTTGTCGGTCACTCTCGTTCACCACCAGTGGATCTTTGCTTGGATTATTTTCTTCACTGAATAACTGAGGTAAGAAGTTTCAGTACAGTTACATTTAAAAATTAATTAGTAATTGAAAATTCCCTAACACCCGCTGTAGTGGAGTAAAATTACCATTACTCTGTGGAGTGGATGAATATAGTGGAGTTAAAGCATATATAAAATCAAAGTCGCACTCACCACGCTGTAAATCTGTGGCTTGCGTCGCTTTGCCAGGTCAATGATGTTGATTCCGTTGTAGTAGAGGTTTTCGATGCAGCCGTGGAAGTTTTTCCTGAGGAAGGTGCCAGGCTTGCCAGGTAGTGGGATGCCTCCAAAGCTCAGCTTAAATGAAGAGATGAAGTATTAATGCAAAAACTTTAAAAGTAACCATATCACAATAAAATTCAAATTCTGTTTTGGCATTTTTATGTTAACTATGATGGCACCACCTTGTTTTAGAACCAAGAAATGTTGGGTAATCCAGACATTTTAATTTGCCTTGTGCATTCAAAATAATACAGTGGCAGCTTTCCCAAGCTATTTCAGCTGGAATGATGGTAGTGTTTTGGTTCACTATGAGAGGCCCCATGAGTAATAATTCATACTTGGTCTCACATACAACATCAAAATCTCACATATACACTACACTCTCCCACACACACTACTACCCTCTTCCATGTCACAGTCATACTTTCCTTTAGTTACTATCATACTCTCCTACACAGATTATTATTCTCTCTAACACGCACAAAACCCTTTTACATGAACCATTATGATCTCCTACACAGATTACTATTCTAATACAGAGAACTATATTCTTACACATTACACTGTTGCATGATTTATCTCACATGGTTTATGTGAGAGATGATAATAGTATATGTGAAAGAGTAAGTAAGACAGTTTGATTGAAAAGCAAGTAGTACTAAATTCTCACTTCCTGATTGGCTCACATGAAGAAGAGGGATTTCACGGACACACCCTGCCTTCCTAATCATGAATGAGATATGAGAAGATGGTCGGCAGGGAGCGACTCAATGAAGCCATTGGCCTCAAAAGTAGCATTTTAAATTTTCCAACTGTTGTCATATCAGTGTCAGAAATGTTGGATCAAAGACGACAGAGGCAACTTCTAACACTACTGCTGATGAGGAAATGCGGCGATCTTCAGGGCTGGATCAGGTGCATCAGGGAGTGTTAACAACAATAGCTCGAGAAATGGAGGCACACGTCTTTAGGACATCATGTTGTCTGGATGGAGCAGAGTTGAGCAGAACGACGTGAACACACAGAACCACTAATCTGCAGCCATAGGCTGATAGTGCAGTTGTTTTTTTGTTTTGTTTTTTACAGTAAATTGGTACAACCATAATTGAAATTAATAATGGAAACAGCATTTCTTTGCTGAAGCGGTTTATATGACCACATCAACTCAATGCCATTTTAGTCATTATTCTACTGCATCTCACATCCTAAATGGTGACATCATATCATAATTGATGTGATACAGCAGCATTTGCATTGTAGTGTATTTCAAGAGTAAGAGATGCAATGCCACTGTTTAATGAGGCTCAGTAATCTGGGTTATCCCACATAAACAGGCATAATACCGAGTTATAACCAACAAATCTGATGTGTGCAGAAGTGTGTGCCATTTTTTTGTAGCAGAGCAGCAGAGCACTCGTCAAAAGGGAGGCTGCAGATTTATCACACATACTGCTTGTATTCTTGTTTGCCTAGCTATGCTTGTGTTTAGGTGTTAGAATGTACGTCTTTGGATAACCTGTTACATGCCACAGAACCACTGCAAGAAAACCTGGCAAAGGCAGGGTGTCTCAGGCCACTGACATGCATAGAAGACTTACTGAAAAAAGACTTTGTGTTCCCTATCAACTAGGCCTACAAGTTCTGTGTAAGAACAACTCAAAGAAAAACAGGCTCAAAACATTTGCAATCAGCAATCCATTAGTCTGTAAAGTAAGCTGTAAAATACACTATTTGCACACGTTACAAAAACTATATTTTCACAATTACGACATATTACACAAACAAAAACTAAATTTGAAACACAACAATTAATTCAGTTTAGTTTTTCACATGGTTTTCATTATTTCCAGAGGATCACTGTTCAATTTATGGTTCATATGATTCGATTAGATTAGATTAGATTCAACTTTATTGTCATTGTGCAGAGTACAAGTACAGAGCCAATGAAATGCAGTTAGCATCCAACCAGAAGTGCATGAATATAGTAGTATTTACAGAAAGTGCAGGTATAAATATATGTACAGTGATATACATACATGTACAAAGATACACAATATGTACAGGAAAATAAATAAATATATATAGAGGAAGTGGCTAGTATATGGGGAAGTGGCTAGTGTGTGGAAAATAAAACAAATATATACATTATGAATAATATATATATGTACAGTATAGGTCAATTATATGGTGAGTATAAGGTCAATTGTATGGGGAATATATATTATGAACAGTATGTGTGTATATATATACAGTTTATGGTCAGTGGAGTAGTAAGCAATAGATGTGTAAACAGGCTAGTGTGAGCAGAGTACTGACTAGTGCAAATGGAAAAATGAAAGTTCTACACAGTGCAATATACAGTAACTATACAGTGCAGTAAAGAGCAGTGATGCTCAAAGTGGGGGGGAAGTGTTCAGCAGAGACACAGCCTCAGGGAAGAAGCTCTTCTTGTGCCTGCTGGTATGGGAGCTGAGGCTCCTGTAACGTCTGCCGGACAGGAGGAGGGTGAAAAGTCTATGGTTAGGGTGGGAGGCATCCTTGACGATATTCCTCACCCTACCCAGACAGCGCTGTTTGTATATGTCCATGATGGAGGGTAGCTGAGAGCCTGTGATCCGTTGGGCAGTTTTCACCACCCGCTGGAGTGCTTTACGGTCAGAAGCGGAGCAGTTGCCATACCACACAGGGATGCAGTTCGTCAGCAAACTCTCTATGGTACAGCGGTAAAAGTCCACCAGTATCCTAGGACACAGGTGAGCTTTCTTAAGGCTCCAAAGGAAGTAAAGGCGCTGTTGCGCCTTTTTCACCAGTGTGGAGGAGTTGAGGGACCAGGTGAGATCATCGGAGATGTGGACTCCCAGGAACTTGAAGCTAGACACACGTTCCACTACAGCTCCGTTGATGTAGAGAGGGGGGTGTGCATGGCTCCTAGCCTGCCTGAAGTCCACGACGATTTCCTTGGTCTTATGGGTGTTCAGTGCCAGATTGTTATCAGCACACCACTTGGCCAGGTGCTGAAACTCATCCCTGTAGGCCGTCTCATCATTGTCTCTGATCAGGCCTACCACCGTGGTGTCGTCTGCGAACTTGATTGTGGAGTTGGAGCTATAAACAGGAACGCAGTCATGGGTGAACAGAGAGTACAGTAGAGGGCTCATCACTCAACCTTGTGGCACACCGGTATTCAGGGTGATGGAGGAGGATGAGAGGTTATCCAACTTAACAGTCTGAGGTCTGTTGGTCAGAAAATCCAGAGTCCAGTTGCAGAGGGATGTACCGATGCCAAGCTGGCTGAGCTTGGAGATCAGCTTGGAGGGGATAACAGTGTTGAATGCTGAACTGAAGTCAATGAACAGCATCCTGACATAAGTGTTGTGGCTATCCAGGTGGGTCAGGGCAGAGTAAAGTGCCGTAGAGATGGCATCCTCTCTCGACCTGTTGCGGCGGTAGGCAAACTGGTGTGGATCCAGTGTGGCAGGCAGACAGGTTTTCAGATGGGAAAGAACCAGCCTCTCAAAACACTTGGCGATGATAGGGGTGAGTGCGACAGGACGGAAGTCATTTAGGGCCTTAGCGGTGGAGTGCTTCGGTACTGGCACGATGGTGGCGGTCTTGAAGCTAATGGGGACAACTGCCTGGGCCAGGGACAGGTTGAAGATGTCCGTAAAGACCCCAGCCAGTTGCTCAGCACAGGCTCTGAACACGCGACCAGGTATCCCATCAGGGCCAGCTGCCTTCCATGCATTCACCTTGCTCATGATGGAGCAAACATCAGCGATGGAGAGTGTGAGGGACTGTTCATCTGGTAGTGGCTCCAATTTGAGGGTGACCTCCATATTTCCCTGGTCAAAGCGAGCATAGAAGGTATTGAGCTCGTCGGGGACGGAGGCAGAACTGATTGGGGGAACTGTGCTGGGAGATTTGAAGTTTGTGATAGTCCGTATGCCTTGCCAGATGCGCCGGGAGTCAGAGGAGTTGAAGTGCTCTTCAGTCCTCAGTTTATGTTTGTATTTGGCCAGGGAGATTCCCCCCCTCAGGTTGGCCCTGGCTGAGCTGTAAGCCTCCCGGTCACCAGACCTGAAGGCAACATCCCTAGCTTTGAGCAGGAGGCGAACCTCTCTGTTCATCCAGGGCTTCTGGTTGGGGAAAGTTGTTATTTTTTTCTGTGAGGTCACAATGTCCATGCACCATCATGTGGTCCAGGACAGAGTTGGTGTAGGTGTCAATATTAGTCTGGGAGCCCATGGTGGCCTGGGCAGCAAACACATTCCAGTCTGTGTGCTGGAATTGGTGTTGGAGAGTGGTGTCTTGATTGTCCTCGTTGTCAGTTTCACACGTTTGATGGCTGGGGTGTACTTGGGGAGCCGGAACAAAGAGAGATGGTCCGACTGTCCCAGGTGGGGGAGGGGTGTGGCTTTGTAAGCGTCAGCCACACTGGTGTAAACGTGGTCCAGAGTTTTATCTCCCCTTGTGGTGCAGAAGCCATTTTGATGGAACTTTGGCAGTACAGAATTCAAAGTGCAGTGATTGAAGTCCCCAGCTACAACAAAGGCTCCATCCGGGTGCATGGTCTGCAGCTTGCTAATAGCAGCACAAAGTTCTTTCATGGCCACTTTAGCATTAGCATCCGGAGGGACATAAACTGCAGCAGCAACAATGCATGTAAACTCACGTGGTAGGTAAAATGGCCTGCACCTAATGAACAGGTACTCCAGATCAGCAGAGCACTGAGTATCAACAATAGCAGAGTCTGTGCACCATGTTTTGTTTACATAGATGCATACACCACCACCCCTGTTTATACCTGTGGCTGCTGCTTCTCTGTCTGCCCTGAACAAAGTGCATCCATCCAACTGTTAGGAACAGCATTGCTTAGCCATGTTTCTGTGAAGACCATGAAACTGCAGTCCATAAGCCTTCTCTGAGTGAGGGACCAGATCTTAAGTTCGTCCAGCTTGTTCGCCAGGGACTGTACATTGGCGAGGAAGATGCTAGGTAGCGCTGGTCGATGTGGGTTTAGCCGAAGCTTAGCTCGCAGACCTCCGCGCTTGCCCCGTCTTTGTTTACGATCCCGATGCCGTCGCCGGGGTCTACCTGTGGGGATGAATGGATTGCTCGGCCTCGGTAACCTTCCCAGCTCTGGGGGTAGCTGGTTGAATTCAAACGGATGATCCAAAACGATGTTTGTGCAGCGATGATTAATGTCCAAAAGTGTCAGCTTATCGTATCTGATGTGCGCACGAGAGAATCGAGCGAAAATGCAGGAGAAAGTTATGTAAATAACTACTAAATAGCGAAAACTGGAGAGACGCTGAGCCGCGCGTTGTTCACGCGCCGCCATCTTGAAGAGATTCAAGATGTGGTTCTATGGTATGTGTAATCATATGGTGTGTTATAAGCATTGCAACCAGTTGGCTGTGAGTTTACAGATTACAGTGTTTTAACGTTTAATCAAAACACATTGATTTTGCAAAACTATAAGAAAAAGAACCCAAATTCCACAGAAACATGATCACAGTAGCGGCAACATTTCTAAGTCATTCATTTTAATAAAAACGTGTTTCCGGTGGTATAGGCTTCTGTACAGTATCCACTGTAGTCTAAGGCCGCTTTCAGACAGAATCAGACATTGCTGCGATTCAACCCAGGGTTGTGCGGCAGTGTGGGAGTGTCTCATGCTAACCAGCAATCCCAGCTTGAAGACTGATACAAGCCAAGTGACTGCACTGCGATTAACGTCTTTGTACTCCCTCGTGACAGGGATGAACAGCTGATGTACAGTCATGGTGGCGACGACCGATCAGTCTCTCTTCCATCTTCACAGATGCTCAGTAAACAGTGGAATATTAAGATAAACAGCTAATGCTGCAATGCTACATGGTAAACAAAGTTCTTCTTCACCTGGACGTCTGCTAGTCTGATCGCTGGCGTGATTGGCTGCCGCACCGTGACGTCGGGTTGCGTTTCTCCAAAACTTGATTCTGTTTTATCTTTTTGCTGCAGGCCACTGCCCCCACCGCCGCAGCCTGAATGCAGTACCCCAGTTCAAAGGAAGGGGAAAACTGGCGTTTTCGCCACAGCGGTTGATTCTGTCTGAATACGGCCTAACTGTTATAGGCTGCAAGAGTAAGAATATGTAAAACCATAAATTACTATATTTCCAGTGCATTGGAAGAACAGATATTGATGTAATATTAAAAATTACTCACCATAATTGATTGAGAGTTTGAACATTGTAAATTCTTCGTCAAATTGCACGGTTACAGTGGACGGCTCCCCCAACTGGGTCAAGCTGTTGCAGGCAACGTCTCACGCGGCAACTTTGTATTCTGATGTTGTGTGATCAAAGGCCACCTAACACATACCTTTCACCTGCATTTGGTGTGGTTTGAAGGATCTCAATAACAATGTCAGCCAAGACCTCATCAGACATTCCTGTATAGGTCAGTGGTCCAATTTCAAGTTGCTGTCTGTGCCTGTACAATGTCCTCCTGCTGATTCCAAAGCATTCAGCCATTCTTTGCCATTTCAAGGGACAAACAGTGGGTAATTTCCCCATGTAGTATGTTGTACTGAGGGCAACCAGGATGACTAGTTCTGAATGTTGGACGTATTCTTGAAATAAACATAGTCCTTTGTCTCACTTCCACTGATCTTGAGTTTTCATATGAATTGATATTGGGACAAAAACATGCATGCTGAGCCCCCAGTGCACCTAAACTTTCTCGACTACAACTCCCTTCCCTCCAAAGTTGTCTGTAAAGTTGTCCTTAAAAGTTCTGCTGCTTGAGTTAAATTTTCCTTGTTGCTCCAATTTAGCTAGCAGTGCTCTGAGCAGGTACAGGTTTTGTTTTCAAGGCTGTAAGCCAATCAGGGAATGAGGATGTTCAATCAAACTAACTTTTTAAATTATACTCTCTCACACACAGTACAATTCCCTCACATAAAACAATCAAGACACAACACACAGTCATTGTCCCTCACTTAGATTATTCTACTCTGTCAAACCCACAGATATTTTCTTTTCATATACACTGATATTTTTTCTCAGAGACACTCATTTAGTCTTACATACATCATCATACTGTCTCTCGCACACATCTCACACATCAACACTATCATTCATTTTCACATACACTACAATTTCTGTCATGCCACTGTTCTATCTTGCATACACTACTATAGAGAATATTATGGTGTGTGTGTGTGTGTGTGTGTGTGTGAGTCACCTGACATTGTCTAGGAGAGCATGAATGGGACTTTTATGTCCAGAACCCTGACTGCCTAAAATAACTCCTCCCACTGTGTGCCACATATATATTAATGGCATGCAAATGAACAGTCGGCCAGTCTGAATGACTGGCAGGATGCACTGACCTCATAGTCAACCTCCAGTGAGTCCCCTTCCCCTTTGGTTTGGAAGTGCTGCGTGTGGGAGTCCACTGTGAGGTTCACCTGCTTGTTGAAGCGCTCGATGACAACAGAGTGCCAGTGTTGGTCATCCAGCAGACTGCCCACAGTGACAGCAACACGACTGCTGCTGAACCTCAGCCTCGTGTCATCTAACAGAAACACAGAAAGACAAAAACAACGTGAAAAACAACTCAATCAATGATTAATGACAATTTGTATAAATGATGAATCACTGAACTAATTTCTCCACTAAAAAACAGCCTGTTCCAGCTTCTTAGATGGGTGGTTTGCAGAGGTCACATGACTTGGGTTCCAAATCTGAAGGCCTTGATACCCAAGACCTAACATGTAGATTTCTCTTATTGATAAGTATTTGGCCATTTTTTGGTAGCAGGAGTGGTTTGAAAAGTTTGCATGAACATTTTGACAAAGCCAAACTTCTCAAATGCATAAGTGTTTATTTTGTCTCAACACCTTTACCTAAAAGTACTGCGCTCTCTGGTACTTTTTGTGTTTTGTTTATTTGTTTAGTTTCCTGCTCTCCCTCTCTGGTCACATTCACCAGGGAGGAACTCTTAAACATCAGACTATCCTCTGGTCAAAACCATCCAGACTCCCTGCTCATTGTTCTTGGGGATTTTAACAGAGCAAACCTCAGCCATGAACTTCCAAAATACAGACAGCACATTAAGTGTACCACCAGGGATACAAATATTCTGGACCATTGATACACCACATTAAAGGACACCTATCACTCTGTTCCCCGTGCAGCTTTGGGACTCTCTGATCACTGTCTAGTTCATCTTCTCCCGACCTACAGGCAGAAACTAAAATCTGCTAAGCCTGTGGTCAAGACTGTGAGAAGATGGACCAATGAGGCAAAGCTGGAATTACAATCCTGCTTTGACTGCATTGACTGGAGTGTTTTTGAGGCTGCAGCTACAGACCCTCCATCACAGGACTAAATGACTATTCAATTCAATTCAATTCAATTCAGTTTTATTTATATAGCGCCATATCATAACAAAGTTATTTCAGGGCACTTTTTCGAATAGAGCAGGTCTAGACCGACTCTTTATATTTACAGAGACCCAACAGTTCCCACCATGAGCAAGCACTATGCGACAGTGGCAAGGAAAAACTCCCTTTTAACAGGTAGAAACCTCGAGCAGAACCAGGCTCAAGGTGGGCGGTCATCTGCCTCGACCGGTTGGGTTGAAGGGGGAAGGGGGGAGCGGGAGAGAGAGAGCAGGAGGAAGAGAACATACAGCAGCTCAATACAGCATAGATATGGTAATGGCATTGATGTTAACACCAACGGAAACAACACTAAGAGCAACATTATAATAGCAATACTAATAACAGCAACAACAGGCCCGTCGCCCTGACGTCTGTAGTCATAAAGTCCTTCGAAAGACTGGTGTTGGCCCACCAGAAGGACATCACAGGCCCCCTGCTGGACCCCCTGCAGTTTGCCTACTGGGCAAACAGGTCAGTGGATGATGCAGTCCACATGGGACTGCATTACGTCCCGCAACACCTTGACTCCCCAGGGACTTATGCAAGGATCCTGTTTGTGGACTTCAGCTCAGCGTTCAGCACCATCATCCCAGACATCCTTCACACCAAACTCACCCAGCTCACTGTACCAGTCCCCACCTGTCAGTGGATCACAAACTTCCTGACAGACAGGAGGCAGCAGGTGAGGCTGGGGAGCATCACATCCAACACCCGGACAATCAGCACTGGGGCCCCCCAGGTGTGTGTGCTCTCCTCACTGCTCTTCTCCCTCCACACAAACAACTGCACCTCAGGAGACTCGTATATTAAACTCCTGAAATTTGCAGATGACACAACGGTCAGGAGCCCCACAACACTGCCCCCCATCACCATACTGAACAGCACTGTGTCTGCTGGTTCCCAGGACCTAAAGTGGACGTCAAACATCGACTCCATCATCAAGAAGGCCCAGCAGAGGATGTACTTCCTGCGCCAGCTTAGGAAGTTCAACCTGCCTCAGGAGCTGCTGGTCCAGTTCTACACTGCTATCATCCAGTCTGTTCTCTGCATATCCATCACTGTGTGGTTTGGATTGGCCACTAAACAGGACAGGAACTGACTACAACGGACAGTCAGGACTGCAGAAAGAATCATTGGTGCCAACCTGCCCTCCATTCAGGACTTATACATCTCCAGAGTCAGGAAATGGGCAGGAACCATCACTGCAGGTCAATCACACCCTGGACACAACCTGTTCCAACTTCTCCCCTCTGGTAAACGCTACAGAACACTGTACGCCAAAACAACCAGACACAAGAACAGTTTCTACCCACAGTCCATCACTCTGATAAACAGTTAACATCATCAGTCATATAGTGTCAGGAACAATCCCTGTGCAATAACCCTGTGACAAACTTCCGCTGTACCAGTAAATTATATCTTCCCATTGCTAAAATACACAGTTTTTAAACAAGTAAATATCATCAGTGAAACACAAATCTATGCACGCTGTGCATACTGTATATAGTGTCATATACACCTACCTCATGTATATAAAGCAACCTATTACATTAATCATATTTATTCCAACACCCTTTGCACTCTGCTCCATTGCACTATTGTCATACTGTCTACAAATGTCATTGTTGCTGTTGTCTATATATAAATGTCTATATATATATGTCTATATATATATATATATATATATATATATATATATAAATTGTTATTGTTTATGTTTACCTTTTGGCTATATGTATGTCTTATTCTGTGTATGTACATTGACAGCAACGAAAAAAACAGTCAAATTCCTTGTATGTGTACACATACCTGGCCAATAAAGCTGATTCTGATTCTGAAGAAATACTCAAAATTATGAGTTACTGTAAATTGCAAGCTGATTAACGAATAAGTAAACATGACCTAGAATCTGACCAAGTATAGCTATGCCAGCTTTCCATACCTGTCAGTTTTTTATATTCTGTCACATGAACACATTTCTGTCGATACACAAAAAGTACTGAGGTTCAATACACAGCCCTAGCCTTGCCCGAATTTTACAAATGATGTCAAGAGTCCAAATTCCCAAGTGCAACCCAACTCGTCTCTTTGTACTACCCACCAAAAAAGTCTGTCTTTAGGAATTTTTATTTATTAATTCCACTGCTATGTTTTATTGTTAAAACAGTCAAAATGTAAGATACAGAGAATCAGCTTTAATAAACTCACCATGTGTAAGTTACAGGAGAGCAGTCACCAAAGAAACATTATTAATTTTATTTTATTCCTAGAAGCACATAGCCTCTGTGTTCACATTGGTAGCTATGGCTCCTGGTTGGTGTTCTCTGAAAGAAGAAACTACAGATATTTCACGGCTGCCTTTCAAGCTGCACCTTTCACCTCAGTTTATTATTATCTGTCCTCAGCACCAGAGGAGTCTGTTTACTGTGACCTGAGCTGATGTCTTCTCTGGCAGACATCAAATCCAGCTTAAAGTCTCTTTAAAATGATCTATTCCTTCAAAAATGAAGGATGCCTTTGAGTAAAAATCAGTAAAAACAGACAATGATGAGCTGTAAACAGTCTATATAACAACATGGACATTAAAAAAAGAAAGGTTTCTGAAGGGACATGTTGATTCCTGGATTTTAGTTTGCTGCACGCTTACTGGAGCCACCAAATATTGGTGAAGAAGCCTGGGTAACGGACAACCTGCCAGATGGTAATACGCTGACACAGTTGTCAATCAAGCACAAAGGCTTCAACATCATATTAAAAACATGTATTTGGACAGTGAGGTTGTGAAACAGTTCAGTCAGGATTTAGAGTGCATCATAGCACAGAGACAGCACTGGTGAAAGTTCCAAATGACCTTCTAATTGCATCCGACAAAGGACTTGTCTCTGTACTTGTCTTACTAGATCTTAGTGCCGCATTCGATACCATTGACCATCACATTCTATTACAGAGACTAGAACATTTAATTGGCATTAAAGGCACCGCACTAAGCTGGTTTAAATCCTATTTATCAGATCAATATCAGTTTGTACATGTTAATGATGAATCCTCTATGCACGCCAAAGTTAGTCATGGAGTTCCACAAGGTTCTGTGCTTGGACCAATTCTCTTTACCTTATATATGCTTCCTTTAGGCAATATTATTAGGAAGCACTCCATAAATTTTCATTGTTATGCACATGATACCCAATTATATTTATCGATCAAGCCAGATGAAACCAATCAATTAGCTAAACTTCAAGCATGCCTTAAGGACATAAAAACCTGGATGACCTGCAATTTTCTGATGTTAAACTCAGACAACACCGAAGTTATTGTACACCGAACACCTTAGAAACACATTATCTAAAGATATAGTTTCTCTAGATGGCATTGCCCTGGCCTCCAGCGACACCGTAAGGAACCTTGGAGTTATCTTTGATCAGGATATGTCCTTTATCTCCCACATAACACAAACTTCAAGGACTGCCTTTTTTCACTTACATAACATTGCAAAAATAAGGCACATCCTGTCTCAAAAAGATGCAGAAAAACTAGTCCATGCATTTGTTACATCTAGGCTGGATTATTGCAACTCTCTATTATCAGGCTGCCCCAATAAGTCCCTTAAGACTCTCCAGCTGATTCAGAATGCTGCGGCACGTTTACTGACAAGAACCAGAAAAAGAGATCATATTTCTCCAATATTAGCTTCTCTACACTGGCTCCCTGTAAAATCCAGAATAGAATTTAAAATCCTTCTCCTCACCTTCAAAGCCCTAAATGGTCAGGCACCATCATATCTTAAAGAGCTCATAGTACCCTATTACCCCACTAGAGCACTGCGCTCCCAGAATGCAGGGTTCCTCGTGGTTCCTAGAGTCTCTAAAAGTAGTTTCCTCTTTGATAAAGCTTATAGTAGGGCTGACTCAGGTGACCCCTGAGCCACCCCTTAGTTACGCTGCTATAGGCCTAGACTGCCGGGGGACTTCCTATGATGCACTGAGCTCCTCTCTCCTCTCTCCTCCTCTTCCTCTCCATCTGTACGCCCTCATATCCCATCAATGCTTGTTACTAATTCAACGTCTTCCCGTAGTTGTGTGCTTTCTCTTCTCTCTCGCTCTCCCTCTCTCCTTCTGTTGCTTTCTGCAGGAATTTCTGCCTCCGAAGCTGTAAAGTCTGGATCTATGGTTGCGGCCACCTGCTGCCCCGTGTTCCTGCTCTGCACCCACTGCTGCTATTACTGTTGTTGCTCTTATTATTAGTATTGCTATTATAATATTGCTCTTAGTATTTTTTCTGTTGGTGTTAACATCAATACCATTACCACAACTATTGCTTTACATCCCTATGTGGAACTGTACTGTGCTGCTGTATGTTCTCTTTCCTCCTGCTCTCTCTCTCCCGCTCCCCCCCTCCCCCTTCAACCCAACCGGTCGAGGCAGATGACCGCCCACCTTGAGCCTGGTTCTGCTCAAGGTTTCTACCTGTTAAAGGGAGTTTTTCCTTGCCACTGTCGCATAGTGCTTGCTCATGGTGGGAACTGTTGGGTCTCTGTAAATATAAAGAGTCGGTCTAGACCTGCTCTATTCGAAAAAGTGCCCTGAGATAACTTTGTTATGATATGCCGCTATATAAATAAAACTGAATTGAATTGAATTGAATTGTGACTCACCTAGATTGAGGTAAAGGGCCAATTTTCCTCTGTGAAGCTCCAGGGTGATGTAATCACCCCTCTGTCCCTCCCCGTGCAGTAAAACCCCTTCAGCCTGACGGCTATTGAAGCGCAGAGAGATCATGTCCTTGACTGTTGACATGGACTTCTGATTGAAACGATACAGCAAAGAGCTTCTTCCGTCGAAGTCCGCCACGTCTGACTCTAAAAAAAAGTTTATGTCATGAGAATAAAACTGTAAAACAGCCTGAATAACACTTGCTACATGATTAGATGCAGAACCAAAGCATGTATGACTGATTTTTAATAAATGACTCAAGTTATAAAATTTTTATGGGTTCAATAATGTGGCTGTATGGAGACAAAACAGATTCAGAAATTTAGAAAATCCCTAAAGTCTGGGAACCTACAAAACACAAACAAACAAAACTGATACTTCCATTAGATGGCATTAAACATACTTGCATTTCATTGTTTTAAGGCTGTGTTCAGACTGAAAATAGTGCTGGGTCACATAAACATGTCTGCATTGGTGTAGACATGTTGCTTCAACTACAAGTGCGAAGACAAAACATAAACTAACCCAAGGACACTTCGATTTTGTGGACAGGAGGAGCAAGAGATAAGGTACAACCACAGAGAAATGTAATCAAAAAGTTTGATAAAATCACAAGTAAATGAGGAGGAAGAAGGGCAACAAACATGGATATTAAAATCACCAAGAATAAGAACTCTGTCATACTGTAACTTACTGACTGATAAACACTTTTAATAAAACCAGAACTATAAATTTAGGGGGTCTGTGATGTGCTGTGGTGAGATTGTTTCTATGTGGATTGTGAGTAGATGTTGGTCTTGCACACTGCCTTTCAGTAATCCTAACTGGAATGAATGAGTTAGTGAATGAAGCAAATCCAGCACCAGAAGGACCTGCACTGTCTGGGCAGGGTCTTGCTGGGGGAAACCATCAGTTTTGACTAAAAGCAATAATGTTAATAAAATTAGAAATCAGTTTTCCTGTTCCTTTCCTGTTAGGATGCAAGTTAGGAGGCACTAAGGTAGTAACAGGTGGCTGTAGTGAAGGAGAAGAAGTCACTGGAGCTGATGCAGAGTGTAACAGGTTATCAGGCTCCAACTGTAGGAGTGACAAACAGGGACATCTGCAGCCGGGGGGGGGGGGGGGGCCCTGATGAAGATGGCAGTGAGCCCGTGGATGTGGTGAAGCTGGCAGGTGAGGAACGCTTTCTGGTGGCAGACCGCAAATGGTCCACTCCGCAAGCAGGAGGCGGAATAGGGGAGAGGACAGGATCTGGGGGTAGCTCAGCCAGAAGAGAGTCTCCCCCCACTCCCCCTGTGGCATCCACAACTCGCCAGCCAGCACAAGCCCCCAGCAGCCGCCATTGCTGCGATGAAGTCTGCCTGTCACCAGACAGGTAATTCCCCGGTCCCTTTGGTGACAAGCAGATGTGTGGTTCTCTCTGGCGGGATTCAAGAGGCGGTTGAATGTAACTCAGACAGGGAAGAGTAGCGAGGTTAGGCTAAAAAGGTGTAAGACCGGAGTATTACTTCAAAAGTTGTGCATTTGAGAGCTGGAGTGCTGAGGCTGCTTAACAGGTGTAGATGGTCCTGGGCATTGGTGAATGTTGCCAGAAAATAAAAGGAGTAATCAGTATTATTTCAGTTCTGGAGCGGTTATATACTTTTCTGCTTGTTCTTGTTTTTTTGTGTTGTACCAGTCAGTGTAAAGGAACATTTGTAGTAGAGCTTGTCTTCAGTGGCCAAAATGCTTGCATCTCTCGTGTGGAGTTACAAACAAATGGGATCCATCACAACAATAGCTCACAGTGAGACTCAAATAAAAGTTGAGGTTCAAAATAAATCCATGTATTAAAACCACAGCCAGCACACCTAGCACCAGCAGGTGTGCTGGCTGACCTGCCCTCTCCAGAGACTCCTGCAGAGACTCATGAATTTATGGATTTCTAGCCTGAAATGTAGCAGGATGAGCTGCGTTCATACCTGCCGTCAAGTTTCCTCCCTGTCATTCTGTCTTCTCTACACACACACACACACACACACACACACACACACACACACACACACACAGTCTTCACATTAGCCTTGAGATACTGCATAAAAATAATAGAAACATACCTATATACTTGTGATTCACAGAGACAGTCCTTTATTTTCATGTTTCCTGTTATTCTAGCAAGAAGTCTTTTTAATTTGCTGTTCCTGTACCCTCAACACTTCCTCCATACTTACCTGTTGTCTTGATCATTTCAGTATAATGTTTCTACAGCTCTAATTCCATCAATACAGCAACAGAGTCATGTCATGTGGAAATGCACATTATATTGAATTTACCATGTGAGTGCCCTTCAATGCTGTCCATGGCATTCATTGGGGACCAGTCTTTATTTATTATTTATTTCACTGAGTCTCCACTATTGTTTATTTAAGGGTTTATATTTCACCCCCATTTGTCCAGAGGTACAAAATCAAAACAGACACATGCACACAAATGAAAACATCCATTCCAATCCAATGGCTTTTGGTAAAGATCTAGCCAGGACATCAGCCTTAAAACTGTTAAAAGATAGATACACATGTAGTAGTGTGATGTTGCACTTAATTATGAACATTGTAAAATCTTATGTGTATTAAGCAGGTTTGGAAAGCTATGGGTTAAAAATTCTGGTGCTTCAGTTCCTATTTTTCCTACAGATCCTAGAATGGAAATATATTTTTATGGGAATAAATACATTTTCATGTATTTATTCCCCCCTCCCCCTTCAACCCAACCGGTCGAGGCAGATGACCGCCCACCTAGAGCCTGGTTCTGCTCGAGGTTTCTACCTGTTAAAAGGGAGTTTTTCCTTGCCACTGTCGCATAGTGCTTGCTCATGGTGGGAACTGTTGGGTCTCTGTAAATATAAAGAGTCGGTCTAGACTTGCTCTATTCGTAAAAGTACCCTGAGATAACTTTGTTATGATATGGCGCTATATAAATAAAACTGAATTGAATTGAATTGAAAGTTGTATTTATTTTGATGCATAAATCTGTTAATTAGAAGATAAATGTATTGAGGCATGAGTGTGGCAGGGCTGCTGTGTAGCTTGTGCCTCTAGAGTGTTGTGACTGTTGAGACCATGTTGGCTGGCAAGGAGCATTTAGTGTCTTTGTTCATTGTGGTACGGGCACAGAGATCATATACAACAGAGACCCTTTGAATTCTTTGTTTCTCTGTAATTACATGTTATAATAAGTTATCATGCTTGTGCCTAGCAATAAAATACTGAAAGACCCAGGGAATGTTGTCTTTTTCTGGTTACACCCACTACATGAACACATGTAGAGATCATTCTTGGTGTGAGTGTGGGTGTTAGGAGTGTGATTTGACCTGAAGGGTGTGTCACTCACTGTAGGAGCAGCCATACACCTCCACTCGGAGGCCCAGCCAACCGCTGGGGTTCCAGTCCAGAGGGACAAAACGCAGGAAACGGGCTCTCACTGAGTGGGACAGCTTGTTCTGGACGACAGCCTCCGAATTCACGTTCCCCACAAACATCTGAAGGAACAGACAGAGACAAAGATTATGATGACTGACAAAAAACAGTAGTATTTCCACTGGGGAGTGGAAAAAGACTTTATGTAATTGAACGCTTGAAATCCAAGTTGAAAAAAAACATCTACTGTAAATCCTTTGAAAAGCAAAATGCTGACAGGGCAAACCCAAGAGCAATGTCTTTCCCCTCTCCCTGAAAATACTTTTTGATGAAATAGATAAGAACCATGAGTTAGTGCAGAAATATGAGAATATCTAGTCCACTGTAGAGGGGAACAAGTGGCAAAATAAGGGGTCTCCCAGTGTCTTCTCCCTGGGAAATAACCCACACCTCTGAGATGTCATTTTTCATTTCCCCCTCAGTGTTCCTTCTAAAGCAGCAAAAGAGTGAAGCTGAAAAAGCCAGAGGTGGTTACAACTGCAGCTCTGACACAGATAACTGGTTCAACACCTTAATTTCAAAACAAGAAGTTAACACTAAACAGAATTTTAGAAAGGAAGTTCACAATCAGCAGATGGATTTATTAGTAGTTTATCTTTTGAATTTACACTGTTAGAAATTGCTGTAAATTTACCTCTAAATATCAACAGCATTACAGTACATTACTGTTAATTTTGGTTGGTGAAATGACTTAGACGAAAGACAACGGTATTTTACAGTATTAACTGCTCAGAGGAGAAAAAACAGTACTTTACAGTAGTTTTTGCATTGCATTTTGGGAACAGAAAACTGCATTGAGCCCACACGTGTTCAAGTTGTGATTTTTCATCCATCTTCATCTTGTGAATTAATACGTGAGTGCCTCTTTGCTTTGCTTGTTAGCATAGACAAAATACATAACATTTGCAATCAACTCATATTGTGCTGTGATAATGATTTGGTAGCCTACCTATCATCAGATCCCAATATCAATAAAACATTTGTAATGTTGTATTTATGTCTCTTTATATTTGGGATTCTTTTACTAAAACTGTTTCCTTTAAGCAAATTGTTGTCAGACTGAGTAATGCACATTGGACTTGAATTAGGTTAATTTGTAAGTTTTCAAGTCAGATTTGAGATTGGAGTCTGAGCTGACACAAACAGCGCAGACAGAAACCTCACTCAAGCAGTCAGTGTGGCCAGCTAAGGTTAACTACTTGTACAGTTGCTAATGTTAAGTTTCATGCAGGGATGCATGATATTCCTTCTTTTCTAATCTGCAGAAGGTGGATGATACTGGAGTTGTAACTTTTTAAACACTCGTTTCAGTGGGAAGCGAACTGTGACACAGCGGAGTGGAGCTGGATTTCTAAATCAGATCTTTCAAATTACAGGGTGAGTTTCATCCAACATTAGCTACTAAATTCTTCTTCTTCTGCAATGTGCAGCCTTCAAACAAGCAAATTTTATTTAATTAGTGTTAACTGATAATTCATATTCACAGTTTAGCTGTTGCTGGTTTGTATTCTAATGTTATTTTGCCCAGCACAGAATGCTAATGGACATTTGAGCTGGTGGAGATTTTTTGTTGAGACTGAGTTTCCTTTCATCCCAAGGACTGCCCATTTGACTTGTCAGCATGTTTCCATGTCAGATCTGTGGACATCAATCTAATACTACAGTGGCCTATGTGAAACACATGAGCATTCATAGCAATACCCCTAACTTAGTTCTTCAGTGTTGCATCTAGGACTGCAATAGGAACTTTAAAAAATTAGCAGCTTTGAAATCACATCTTTACAGATATCACAAGGAGCGTGTGATGGAGCCAAGATCACATCTGTGCCCTGCAGTAGACCTAGCACGCCATGTTGACTTGTGTAGTGCCAAAATGTAATATTAGCTACACCTAACGTAGTAAAGGGCAGTGTTCTTGATACAAGAATAGACTTTGATATATTTGTATTAGTGAGTAAACTTTTTTCGCACACTAATTCTGAACACACACATTTGTTTTTCAGGAGGTTCATTGGGATCAATCCTGAGAGAGGCACCAAGGCTCGATGAGGAAAAGTCCTGTCAAAGCAGACGGGAAAGGTCGCCCAGAAGAAGGTGACATCAGTCAACCCTTGTGTCTCCAGTCTACTGAAGAAACTAATGGACTTTGAGTGGGACTTTATATAAGACAGTGAGCGCAGTCATTCACACACACACACACACACACACACACACACACACACACACACACACACACACTGTTTTAGTCTCTTAGCCACACTTTTTTTTCACTAAGTTATTCTTGGTCACTCAGTCACTCGCTCAGTTTTTCAGTCATTCACTCAGCTACTTTCTCAGTTATGAACTAACTCACTCAGTCAGTCTTTGTGTCCAGAGTTCAGTTTTTAGACAGACTACAAGACTTGTTGAAGTACTGTATTTATTATTTATATGGCTGAAATTTAAGTTTATTTAGCTGAATGAGCTTTGGGCTTTGTTTTACCAATTACCTTCTAATTTTAGTAATTTCAGTCATTCACTTGGTTTCTCAGCAACTTATTTTTATAATAATTTATGTATTTATTTGTGTTCAGTGTTCACACTGACTGCACTTCTTGTTAAAGTTTATTTTTTTAAATGGCTGAAATTTTAGTTTTTGCACTAAACATGCCTCAGGCTTTTATTTGTATTTCAAAAAAGCTTTTCAAAAGTTATTCAAAAGCTTAATGAAGAGAGACATGTTTTGAAAAAACACTTTGAAGCTTTATTATTTGTGTTAAAATTTTAACTCACTATTTCAAAAGCTGTATTTATACACTATATTAAAACATGGTATTTTTATAGCAAGGCTAAGCAATAATTTAACAAATCACAAGGTTTAGAAAAGAAATGTAAAAAATCATTATAGTCCTATTTGCTAGCAGTCCATTACGCAATAGTTTATACAGTAGCATGTATTGTATTTGTACAGTAGTTTACAGTAAAATCCTGCAAATATACCTCTTGTGAAAAAGTGCAAATAAACATTAATTAACTGCTAATACTTTTATTGGTATTTTACTGTAAAGGTAGAAAATAACAGCTTTATGCTGTATTTACAAAAACAGTAGCAAACTGAAAATTTCAGCAACAGCAAGACCGTTAATTTTACACTAACTTGCTGGCAACCGTGCTGCCAGTTCTTTACTGTTTTTTGACAGGACAATCTTTAACAGTGTATGCTAAAATCACTTATCTACTATCATAAAATCCTCGGGTTGATTCTCTTTGCTTTCACAACACAAACAAACCACACCAGAGTCATTTCTGACACTAACCAAAGCTCTTGCCTTCTCCTGCCTATTCAGCTTTTATGTTCCCAAACTACCTGCCAGCCATATAAATGGAAGCATTACAATCGTAAACAGTGTTACAATCTCACTCAGTACTGTGTGACAATGTTTATCTTGCTTTAAGCAGTGTGGATGGTGACTGACTGACACGTTTTCCCCTCGGCGCTGCTGAGAGCGTTCAGTACTACAAACCCATACTCGACTCAACTCAACTGCTGCTGATACTAGCTCTCATACATACTCACTGCCCTTAATCTCTCAAAACATATATCTGCATATGAATGCAGAATCTGTAGGCAAGGGACAAGATTATGGTATCGGAAGTGTTCTGGTTTCCGTTTGTAGTCCGAGTAGTATTGACCAATCATGTTTGGCCGGGCTTTGGTTGCATGTAAGTAAACAGTCGCTGTGCATGGAGGACCGAAACTGCCATAATTAAAAATAAATGAAGAAATGACTCAATAAATAAATGAATATGCCATTAAATGCACCAAAAATAATATTAAAAATAAATGTAGGCATTAATTAATTGATAAAATGTGACATAAATTGATATTTCTGTATTTATTTCTGTATTATTTTCCATTTGCGTATAAATCCCCCTATTTATTTACTTTCCCACTTAATTTATAAATCTATTATGTATTTTCTTTTTACATTTCTTTGTTTTTATGTGACTTGTGGTGATGTGCAGGTGATGTGAATGCTCCACTCTTCTCTGCCAAGATCAGCATTAAATGTCAGTTTTTTAAATAATAATCATCATAAAAACAACACATTTGCATCACAACAGCCCAGAAGGGGCCTAATCTTCTAGATAAATGTAGAAATAATCTGAGTAGAGAGAACTGGAAAAATTGTAAATTCAACTGAATATCTTCACTGACTTCAACTTCAAGTCTAAAAATGACAACAGGTTAGGTTTCATATATGTATCATACATATCATACATGTTCTACATGTCTACGTGTATATGTTAATGCACTTTATCCCAGAAAAACACCAAGAAATGAACTTGTGCACCCTTGCAACAAAGTTTTAAAAAAAGCCTGATTGACCAAAACAGAAAAATTGAGAGACATGTATGGAGAGAGAAAGCAAAACAAATGATGGATTACCAGCTGTTTCAGGCAAAGGTGACGCTGCAAATCGATAACAACTTGTATTAGAAACTATTAGAAAGATAGATTGTCGACAGATAGCTTCAGGCTTTTGTGAATAGTTCAACAGAGTCAAACAAGGCAATTAATAATAAATAAGGCATACACATATACACGCATGCTGAGTAGAAGCATAAATGACTGTCCACTGTTGCAGAGTGGAGGCTGAATCTTTCTCAGAGGACCTAGATACAAGGACGCTGTTTCTGTACAGATAATGAAGGTGACAGTCTGTTGGGGCTGCTATTGTGATTTATGCTCAGCTCTTTCCTCTTTTGAGCCGTTTAAAGTGGCTGAATCTTAAAGAGATGCAAGCTAAGCACTTCTACCTGCACAGAGGAGGCATTCACTAATTTCACTGAGGTTTCCACAGCCATCTGAGACGTGTAATATTTTAGTGTGCTTTAATGAATAAATTTAAAGAAACACATCAGTCTTGTAGAAAAGACGGCATGAATATTCATGACACCGGGGTTTCCTAAATCAGAGATATTCAAAGTGGGAGGCGGGCCTCCCCAGGGGGGATCCAAACAGTTTCTGGGGTGGCTCAGTGAATGGAAGTGAAAAAATATTACATTAGTTATCAAAAGGAGATCACATAGAATAGACTAAATGTGTGTGATTTGGTTAAAGAGATAGTTCAGACATACAGTAGTTTTGGGGAATTAGTCAGAAACTAATAAATGCCAGATAAATGACAGACCATTTTTATGTATTTGGTGTAGTCTAAAGTTGTGTCAAACAGCAATATCAGGTTGTCTTGGTTCAATTGTTGAGTGTCTATGGGATCAGATAACATAATCATGATCCCATAGGCATCCAGGAATTGCGCAAAACTAAATAAGTAAAGTAAGGGGGGTGAGGGGACGCCTTTTCCCAGGTTTTGTCTGAGGGGAGGCCCACAGTCTCAGACTTTGGAAAACACCTGTTCTAAATGTTTTTTACCACAAAACTCACATTCTACTGTGCCCACCATGCAGGGTTTCAGCCTCATGCTTCAGTGGACATTAGAAAAGACACATTTAAAGGGTCAGTTCACCCAAACCAAACAAAACATATTTCCCCTCTTCCCCCTCAAGGTGATGCTGATCTTTTGCACAGGATCCCAGGACAGTTTTCATTAGGACTTTACTGAACTGAAGGTCAGTGGATTATCCACAAAGACTGGTATATGTTAAATACATTTTCCTCCACAGTCTTGTCAATATTAAAATAAAATAATTTGATCAAATAGAAATGTAATTTGCCATTTGTGTGCATATGATGTATGAGGAAATTTAAATTTAATTCATGTTTGATAATGTATTATTATTGCAAAAAATAAAAACTCTATTAAAAACTAAAGGTACTAAGCATTACACTGCCATAATTATAATGAAACTGAATGTTAAATAGATGTCCATTTTCAAATAGGCCAAGAATGTCAAAACTTCAACTTGAAAATGACATGGCAAACTGGACTTTATTTTTTAATTTAAATTCTGGGTAAAGATTACAGCTCACAGTGTACAGCGTAATTCTTCCCAATTTACAGTGTTTTTATGTATACATACACATACACTGATACATACACGATACACATTGTTACCCCCTCATTCCCTAACTTCACATCTTGTTCCCTTGTACCTACACGTAAGCATCAGTACATACTGTACTGGAACATCGTTAGTACAAATAGTGCCGTCATCTGGTAAAAAAAAATCTATTTGGCCAATGCTCTGGTTTATGGTGAAGTCAAATTACACTTGCGTGTGGGGTTGTCAACTTGGAACTGAAATTCAAAGAGATTATAGAAAGAGTTATGAGGACCTCTTCATTATCCCAAATGTCTTATTTTCATGGTTGAAAAAAACCCCATCACCTATATTAAACTTGTCACAAATATAAATGAGTTTTCTTTTGTCTCTTTTAAAAATATGAACAGGAATTTAATAACACTAAAAAAGTCAGCTACAGCAGTAGGCCCAACACTTTGTGTTAAGTGCTAATTAGCAAATGTTAGCATCCTAACATGTTAAACTAAGATGGTGAACTTGGTACACATACATACTAAACATCAGTATGTTTTTGTGAGCATGTTGCCATGCTAGCGTTAACATTTTGTACCTAAGTACAGTCTCAGAGAGCTGCGGGCATGGCTGTAGACTCTTAGTCTTGTTTAAATGTATAACATGTTGAGCTGTATTTGTTAATATTATTATTGTTTCTTTAATTACTGTTTTTAACTTTTAAGTAGTATACTCATACTTATTTTCTCTTTCCACTTTTTAATCATGTAGTATGTGATGTGATGTATAGTTGTATAGTTGTTTTTTGCCCTATAGACCCTTTTAGTGCCGATGTCATGATTTTGTCACGGTGTTAACTGAAGGCAAAACAAATGAAAAACTGGAGGCAAACGTGATTCACCTCAGAGTAGTAGGCTACATAACCTACCGAAAATGTCATCTTGCTGTGTTGTTGGGTGCGAGAATTGTAGGAGTAATGGCTCTAAATTGAAATTTTATCACATAACAGCTGCCACTGCCAGTCAAAAAGACAACTCATGTTATGGTTAAACGAAGACGAAAGGATAGGACTGAGGCGATCATCAAAAATGCTCATGTTTGCAGTGCACACTTCATTTCAAGGTTAAATAAAGTACTGTCTGTAGGTATGGATAACGTTATGTTTCTAAAGGTTCGTTGTGCCCACCTAATCAGAAATTGGGGAACTAGGAGGAATAGGTGATTTCTCTCGTAATGCTGACTCTTTTAGCTTATTAGCTAACTTCGTTAGCTAGTTCTTTGTCCAGACACAAAACATAGAGGAAACCGCTGAAGTATCATCTCCCTTTCTACAATTGCCATAGTTGCAGTGGCAATTATAGAAAGGGAGAGGGAACTTTAACAGAGGGAAGGTGCGTGTTGTGTGTGTGTGTGTGTGTGTGTGTGTGTGTGTGTGTGTCTGGCCATTCCACCGTAGGAAATCCTGTAACATCGTCCATGGATTGAGTAAGCATGTAACATTACGGGTCGGCCAATCTGGTCCCATTGGTTAATGTTTGTTAGGCAATGTTAACTTTTTCAAGTAACACTCGCGGTCCCAGAGAGTGAGTGACTGTACATATTCAGAGAAACTCTTCAGCCATTGTTAAAAAACTAGCTACTAACGTACATTAAATGTCTACACACAAAACGGCATTTTAATGTTAAGACAAGATACCTTTATATTTGGCTTTCTTTACCTCCTCCTCTTTCCTACGTTTTCTTACTTGAAAGCCTGAAGGCTTGGACCTTTTCATTATGAGCTAAATAGTTTACTTTAGTTTATCTTGATTCTTTCATGAAAACACGATATGTGCCTCTTGACCCCTGCTCATTAGTCAGGGATTTGGGCTGTCTACAGATGCGCCTGTCAGTGCGCACGGTGCACGGCAGAGAACAAGTTCGCCTATGCCAAGGGCCAATGGATGGGGTTATAACAGGAAGGGGTGAATCTCTGATCGGTGAGATGATGGTAATGAAGTACCCAAACAGAATATCTGTCTTAACCTCGAGTTCCTTAGAATTCTTTATTGCTTGCAAGCAAGAGTCACCCCATATGTAGCCTATACGGGAAAGACTGACTAACTTCTGTTACACCACACATATATATACTGGGCAACAAACACATCACAAACAAGTCACAAGATTCACCCCTTCCTGTTACAACCCCATCCATTGTTCTTAACTAATGGGGCAACAAGTCCTGCCTTGTGTGCTTTATCTTATCATATCCTCATATCCTATAGTTTGACCAATAGGGCAACAATGAACACAGTACTCATCTTTATCTAGCACATGACCATATGGATGATGTTCACCTCCTCACTCATCCTTTACATCCTGTCATGAGATTGTCATGCTACACAGAGACACTCAGGAAAAGTCTAGTACTTTTCCAGTCTTTACCTTTAAGTGGTTATACTTATGTTTCACAACAATCACATATTCCACTTACAAGTACATGAACATTTTAACACCTCAATTTCCTAACAGTAGTAACTCACTACTAATAAATATGTCCCGTAGATCTAGAGGGCTTGCACTCAACACTGCACTTTCTTGGATCCTCAGCAATACACCCAAGTGTAAAGTCCATCGGATGAATGTTGTCAAGATAATTGAAGGACAGACATATGGACAGACAGTGACTCCTTCCATTTTAGTTAGATGAACCCTGCTGCTGAGGACTCCCTGAACCATGACTGTTGTGTTTTTTCCCCTGTGGATAGTCTTACAGCAACACATCCTCTCACGTCTGACTTGCAGAGTCTTTAGTTATAGGCCAGAGACAGATCGTCTCCTAGCAGACCAGAGGTCGGTCTTCACCCGCTGTGACTTTTTATTCTGGTATTGACTGACAAGTGGCCTCATTAAGACTCCATCCTCTTCCTCTCCTGAGGAAGAGCTCCCTCTTGCCACTTTTCCTTTATGTCAGTGTTGCATATGGCAGGCAGGCATATGCGTTTATTTTACCCACAATCAATTCAGTATGGACCATCTTGCAGTCAGCAGCAGAACAATGAGCAGTTTGTATGATAGAAGGTCATAGGCCAGTTAATCAGCAAAAGGGAAAACATGACAAATCAATACCAATTACCCATAAACACACAGGTCCCTTAATCACCAAGACACATGACCACACTCAACATGATGTTTTAGAAATGATCTAACCATAATCCTAAAAATATTTTTATTGGCTGAAACGTTAGATTTTTTTTCTAATTAAAAAATTCTAATTAGCCTTTTTCACCTTTTTAGTTATTTATTTGGCTCAGATTAAATTCAAATATTTAGGTTTAAATTAGTTTTAACCGCCGTTTTACATAAAAACGGTTCTGTGCTTGGACCAATTCTATTCACCTTATATAGGCTTCCTTTAGGCAATATTATTAGGAATCATGTAAATAATAAATACATTTTCATTGTTATGCAGATGATTCCCAATTATATTTATCGATTAAGCCAGATGAAACCAATCAATTAGCTAAACTTCAAGCATGCCTTAAGGACATAAAAACCTGGATGACCTGCAATTTTCTGACGTTAAACTCAGACAAAACTTAAGTTATTGTACTTGGCCCCGAACACCTTCGAAACACATTATCACATAAACACATTAAGATATAGTTTCTCTAGATGGCATTGCCCTGGCCTCCAGCGACACAGTAAGGAATCTTGGAGTTATCTTTGATCAGGATATGTCCTTTAACTCCCACATAAAACAAACTTCACGGACTGCCTTTTTTCACTTACGTAACATTGCAGAAATCAGGCACAGCCTGTCTCACAAAGATGCAGAAAAACTAGTCCATGCATTTGTTACATCTAGGCTGGATTATTGCAACTCTCTATTATCAGGCTGCCCCAATAAGTCCCTTAAGACTCTCTAGTTGATCCAGAATGCTGCGGCACGTTTACTGACAAGAACCAGAAAAAGGGACCATCTCCAATATTAGCTTCTCTACACTGGCTCCCTGTAAAATCCAGAATAGAATTTAAAATCCTTCTCACCTTCAAAGCCCTTAATGGTCAGGCACCAGTATATCTTAAAGAGCTCATAGTACCCTATTACCCCACTAGAGCACTGCACTCCCGGAATGCAGGGTTCCTTGTGGTTCCTACAGTCTCCAAAAGTAGAATGGGAGCCTTCAGCTATCAAGCTCCTCTTCTGTGGAACCAGCTCCCAGTTTGTGTACAATTCAATTCAATTCAGTTTTATTTATATAGCGCCATATCATAACAAAGTTATCTCAGGGCACTTTTTCGAATAGAGCAGGTCTAGACCGACTCTTTATATTTACAGAGACCCAACAGTTCCCACCATGAGCAAGCACTATGCGACAGTGGCAAGGAAAAACTCCCTTTTAACAGGTAGAAACCTCGAGCAGAACCAGGCTCAAGGTGGGCGGTCATCTGCCTCGACCGGTTGGGTTGAAGGGGGAAGGGGGGAGCGGGAGAGAGAGAGCAGGAGGAAAGAGAACATACAGCAGCTCAATACAGCATAGATATGGCAATGGCATTGATGCCAACACCAACGGAAACAACACCAAGAGCAACATTATAATAGCAATACTAATAACAACAGCAACAACAGCAATAGCATCAGCGGGTGCAGAGCAGGAGCACGGGGGCAGCAGGCGGCAGCAACCACAGACCCAGACCTCCACAGCTCCAGAGACAGAAACACCTGCAGAAAGCAACAGAAGGGGAGGGAGAGAGAGAGACGAGAGAAAGCACACAACCACGGGAAGAAGTTGAATTACTGGGTCAGCATTGATGGGATATGAGGCTGCACAGATGGAGAGAAGAGGAGGGAGAAAGGAGCTCAGTGCATCATAGGAAGTCTGCAGTCTAGCCTTATAGCAGCATAACTATGGGTGGCTCAGGGGTCACCTGAGTCAGCCCTACTATAAGCTTTATCAAAGAGGAAAGTCTTAAGCCTACTTCTTAAATGTGAGGAGGTTGTCCGCCTCCCGTACACAAACCGGGATCTGGTTCCACAGGAGAGGAGCTTGATAGCTGAAGGCTCTGGCTCCCATTCTACTTTTAGAGACTCTAGGAACCACAAGGAACCCTGCATTCTGGGAGCGCAGTGCTCTAGTGGGGTAATAGGGTACTATGAGCTCTTTAAGATATGATGGTGCCTGACCATTTAGGGCTTTGAAGAGGCAGACACCTCCAGACACCAGGAGGCAGACACCCTCCTCACATTTAAGAGTAGGCTTAAGACTTTCCTCTTTGATAAAGCTTATAGTAGGGCTGACTCAGGTGACCCCTGAGCCACCCCTTAGTTGTGCTGCTATAGGCCTAGACTGTTGGGAGACTTCCTATGATGCACTGAGCTCCTCTCTCCTCTCTCCTCTCTCCTCCTCTCCATCTACACACTCATATCCCATCAATGCTTGTTACTAACTGAACTTCTTCCCGTAGTTGTGTGCTTTCTCTCTCTCCCCTTCTGTTGCTTTCTGCAGGTATTTCTGCCTCCGGAGCTGTAGAGTCTGGATCTATGGTTGCTGCCGCCTGCTGCCCCCGTGCTCCTGCTCTGCACCCGCTGCTGCTGTTGCTGTTGTTGCTCTTATTAGTATTGCTATTATAATATTGCTCTTAGTGTTGTTTCTGTTGGTGTTAACATAAATTCCATTACCATATCTATTGCCTTACATCCCTATGTGGAACTGTATTGTGCTGCTGTATGTTCTCTTTCCTCCTGCGCTCTCTCTCCCGCACCCCCCCTCCCCCTTCAACCCAACCGGTCGAGGCAGATGACCGCCCACCTTGAGCCTGGTTCTGCTCAAGGTTTCTACCTGTTAAAAGGGAGTTTTTCCTTGCCACTGTCGCATAGTGCTTGCTCATGGTGGGAACTGTTGGGTCTCTGTAAATATAAAGAGTTGGTCTAGACTTGCTCTATTCGAAAAAGTGCCCTGAGATAACTTTGTTATGATATGGCGCTATATAAATAAAACTGAATTGAATTGAATTGAACAACTAACAAGTATTAACCCTCCGCCTACTTTTGCTTGGTTGTCACTCCTTTTACATAAGGTGCTTGAGGAGTTATCGCTACATGTAGCTACATTTAGCTAAGCATGCTACATATTATTACTTTCAGTAAAGGTTGTTTTTTGGCTGTATGTGCACAGAATTTCAACATACAGAGAATATGTCTAATACGATCACAGTCACTGAAAAAGTTGCTAAAGTTCAGAGCATGTTAGACAATGGTTAAAATCTGTTGAATCTGGTAAAATAAAATGACAATTTAAGATGGTATGAACTAAGGCCAGGTTGAGAGAGAATCCAGATCATAGTCCGTTTTTGGTGTAACGGAAGGCGGAAGTGTGAATATAACACCTGGACACCTGTCAAGGACACCACAGTTACAAAGGATACGTTCCACCACTGAGTAGAATTATGGGATCTGGGCCTGCAATGGTCCATCAAACATGACGATCTCAACAAATTAACTGACCTAAAAGACTGCCTGAATTGTATGGGAAACTGAATTTCAATTCAATTCAATTCAGCTTTATTTATATAGCGCCATATCATAACAAAGTTATCTCGGGTCATCTGTAAATATAAAGAGTCGGTCTAGACCTGCTCTATTCGAAAAAATGCCCTAACACTTTCTCAATTTAAAGAGGGATAAAATAGAGTTCTATTATTATTGGCCCAGAGATATTAACCTCTAATATCAAGCTGCTGTGAAGAAGAATTTAGGTGTCACATTTGACTCCTCTCTTTGTTTGTATTAAGAAACGTATGCAGTCATGTTTTGTCCAGGTAAGAAATATTTCTGAGGTCAGACATATTTTATCTTTGAAAATGCTGAGAAATGTATCCACACTTTTGTGTCGTCACAAATAAAATATAGCCATTCATTGTCCATTTGCCTCAGACCAGGAGCTGTAGTTCGCCTGCAGATGGTTTAAAATTCTGCAGCTCATCTTCTAACAAAGTCAAAGTGCAGGGAGCACATTACTCCAGTGTTGGCTTCTCTTAGGTAATAACTAAAGTTTTAAATTAAATTCTATCAGACTCTACATGGTGAAGCCCCTCAGTACAATTCTGAATTGTTTTGTCCATACAGCAACTTAAAGTCTCGCTGGTCGACTAACCATTGTCTATTGGAAATTCCCAGAGCACCACTTAAGAACCATACCAGCAGTTTTGCACAATCAACCAAGTCATATGTGCTTAAAACATACATTACTTACAACTATTTGCAATTCAAGTGGCTCTGAAAACTTGAAATGCATTTTCCAACCTTTCAAGAGCCCACTGGTTTCAGTTCATTTAAAGCAGAGGCTTGAAACTTCCTCCACATAGCTAATGCAGTCATAAGCTCTGATGTTTGCAAACTCAACAGTGAATTCAAATCATTATCAAAATCCATGTCATAAAAACTTGTCATTCATTAGATGGATAGTTGTGTTGAATGGTCTATGGAAGTTATATTACTGACTTCAGAGTTGAAATGTTTTATGACAGCACATAAACATACCACTTTTCTACATGGAACTCATATGAGCACTATCATTGGATGATCAGGGCTGAAAGACCTGCATACTACTTAGTAAACAAAAAGTAGTTAGCAAAGATGTAACTCTCCAAAGTAGCGACACTTTCACAAGAAAATGTCAGACGGCAAAGAGAAGACATTACAGAAACATTCTACAGAAAGACTGTTGTAATGCATCAGTTTGAGCCAGGGTATACCAAGGAGGAAATGGTGCTGAGGCAAGCAGAGCCACCAGAAGACCAGCCTCTGGAACCAACAGACGGCAGCTGCTGGCGGAGTGTTTTTCCTGCCATTAATAGGACAATATAGACGTGCTGTTGGAGGAGCTAGAAGAAGGCAGTAATGCAGTGGATGAACCTGTGATTTTAGTGCCTCTTGTAAGTACACAGTAAAGTTGACAAAATTGTTCATTCTTCCTAGCTAGAACGTTTTGGTCAGACACGTGATGTGCCTCATAGAGCAGGGTCTGTCCAACCAGAACTATTTGTAGGCAGGACATTTGTCCTAACCAATCCAACATGGAACTACACAGAAGGAATGTATATCTCTGCTGTAGAAATTAGTCTGAGGAGGATAAAATATTGTTTTATGGGTGAAATCATAATTACTGTGAGCTATAAATGCAGACGTGTGTTTTTAAGGAGGGTGTACCACCTGGACATTTAATTTCCAAAAATGTTAAAAATTTGCCAAAATATTACAAAAACTAAAACATGGCTGCATGCTTTGGGAAATGACTGGTACTAACAGAAGGTGTAAACAGATCAATAGTAGTTATTTGGCCTAAACATGCAAAACCACTGGAGTGGTCAAATGGTTCAAATGAAGGGAGATGCCTGGGATTGGTCAAACATAACCAAATGACAAACACAAAATGGTGATTTTCTAGCTATAACTTAAGTCTTTAATTTCTATGATTAAAAGAAACAGACCGGACCTTTTAAGGGAATATATTCATCATTAGGGGTAAGAAATGGCTTCACACTTTCCCTTCCCTTCAAGATAAAAAGAGCTGTTCACAAATGGCTCTTAAAGGATGATGATAATAATCTGGACCCCCACCAGGAAGACTTTCAGCTGGCTCCACATGTTCTCGATGTTCAGCTAATTTACCTCTACAGTGGAGTTGGGTAGACTGCAAATATTTTACAGTGAAGCAGTAGAGGAGCAGGATTTAAAATAGCTCTTCTATTTTCTAAAGAGTTTACTTTGCATGAAATGTCTTTCAGCCTGCTCTGAAAACCTATTTTTTTATATAAGAAATTAAACTAAAATAACTGCCAGTGCATCCATTGTTAGGATGACACCAGATATTTCTCAACCAGTCCACATGTCATCACCTCATAGCTAGTCATCTGCAGACACAAGTCATTTCCGCAGCTTCTCCCGCCTGCCTTTGGATAATTAGATCATTATCAGCTTGTGCCGTTCTGTTGTTTTCATGTCCTCTTGTGTCTTTTGAAGTCCGGCTCAGAAAGTTTCAACAGACTGTCTTTGTGAGGGTTTCTAAAGGATGCTGCTGGGACTAAGGTTAGAGACAAAGCAGACAAGTTTCTTATATTGTCCACAAATTCCATGTGCAGAGTCAAACCAACAACAAATGTATTCTACTAACAAGTATTGTGTGTGTCCAAAGTCTGATATATCTTACTCCTCTGTGCCACAGAGCTCCATTGTTGTAAAAACACATCAGTGAGCCACACTGTTGCATTGGGTGACATGTTCCTTCATCACCATGAACACACACACACTACTTTATTTTGACTTAGTCCCGCATATACCTGCTGCCCCATATACTCACTAGGGCACCAAATGTGGATTCATCCTCTGCTGAAAACAGTTCCCAACAAATGCTCTATTTCCTCCTGTTTGAGTAATGTTTGTTAAAAAACTACAGTGACCTGCTGTCTTAGGAAATGACTGAGCCTTTTTAAAAATGAAACTAAATATTTGCCTTATTCCTCATGTTAGTAAGCTGATTACATAAATAAAATCTTGAATGGCCAGCCTCAAGCAACCATCAAACTGGCTGTTTTATGTCAGTATTCTTAGAGATTCTTAGCTTAGTGAAAATCAACAGCAGTGTTGAGACACTGACATCCTGGACTCAGACAGTTCACATGTTTAACTCTGATGAAGGTTCATGATGTCAGTACCTCATGTGGCAGTCAACCCTCATGGCTAACTATTTCTTACATAGCCTCACATTTTAAACCCTTCGCTGCTACATTTTACTGCTCTGTGTCAACAACTGTTTGTAGTTGCAGTCATTTGACACCACTGCTGTCAAATTTATTTAACGCTAAAGGTTGAGTCTAATTTGGCAGGTGGAGGGCTGCTGAGAGCTAACTGTCATATGAGCAGCTGCTGCTCTCTCATTAGACCCCTCAGCTCAGGTACCAGCACAGAGCTATTGCCTTTGAACTTCCCTTCTCTCCAGACGGACGTCATTTAGCATGAGCCAAAGGTCTGGGTGAAAGGTGTGGTCAGCTAGCTCAGTGTGGGCTTCATTGCAGACGCCTCGCTAATTAGCTACCATTCACCCTGCTGCCATGATAGTGGCATGGCTCTAGAGATGTCAATGTCAATCTCAAAAACTATTGTATGGATTGCCAATGAGATTGTAAAGAGATTCATGGTCTCCACAGGATGAATTCTACTGACTTTCATGATCTTCTCACTTTTCCTCTAGTGCCACCATGAGGTGTGGTTCAGAGTGAAATATCTAGATGGATTGCCATGAAATTTGCTACATATATTCAAGTTCCTTAGAGGATAAATTCCTTTGACTTTGGTGATTGACTTTTCCTCGAGTGACACCAGAAGGCCAAAATTTTCACTTATTCATTGAAATATCTCAACATGGATGGATTAGATTGGATACAGGATTCATCATCTGTGAACCATGATGTTTGCATAAATCCATCTATCCAACAGTTTGGTATTTTCCTGATCATTAAATTCACTTTGCTCATCTGTGTGGTATCTTGGTGCCAAGTGTAGAGCTCCAGTTGCAAATGTGGGAGGAGAGGCGCAAGTGGGAGGTTCATTTAAATGAGGCAGTGCGAAGAGTTGTTGGTATTTTGGTGGAAATTGGGTCTTAGACTTTGTGCAGAGAATAGACATCTCAGAACCACGTCTGATTTCATGAAGACTCTTTCCACTTGTTGAGCTTTTTGTTATGATGCTTCCCTGTGATTGCTGCAGCTGTGTCAGAGCAATGAGACCAGTGATGTGATAGGCTGAGAGTGTATTCATTTATCACCACACCCTCTGATCTATATTCCACTCAGCCATTTTGCACTTTGCACTGCTGCACATACATGAATCAAAATAGCAGGTGGAGATGCCCACACAGTCCTTGCACTTGTTGTTATGCGATTATTTTGTTGGCTTAATTGAACCACAATTAAGCCAACTGATGAGCTGAGGGTGTTTAAAATACACACCAATTAAACCTATTTAATGGTTTTCAGTTTTCAGAGGACTCAGGCCTCTTTTGAGTGGTTTTCACCAGGTTGGATGCTATATAAATATCTTAATATGTGAATAAAGTGAGAAGCCGTGTCATGTCTAGAACTGAGCGTGTTCAGTAGCTTTACTTTCTCTTTTAGTCTGCAGGATAAGCAGACTCAGTGACACAATGTCAAAGTAGCTGAGAGTAATTTATCATCACACTTCATCAAGTCAGTCATGACATAAAGGATATAGGCCTTTCTCTGTCCACACTCTCATCTGTTCTTGTGTTCTCCTGTTCTTGTGAACGTCTTCAGTCCGAAGTACTGTCCCAATGCAAAGTCCATATCTAGTCAAGGATGCTTCAAATGTCCGGAAGTGTTCTTGCATCGCCTGATTGTTTTATGGAGGATACTTTGGGAGCTGACTTGTGTGTTTAGACTTGGGGTAGACAAGTCTCAGCATGCATTTCATATCAACCAGTGATTATGGATCCAGGCTCAAACTGTTATAATTCTACAGCGGTTATTGTGTAACCAAATTGCGTTTGAGAGGTTTCTTTACGTGGTAAATTAACCATTTAGATTTTTAATATGTGGTTGATTTATTAAAATGATGCCTATTTGAAAATGTACTTCGATATCTCAGGAGATGATGTTTCCATAGTTTTTTAAACAGAACATATAATTCCTT
>SEMN01001288.1:0-2500 GCA_005408345.1 Macquaria australasica
TCGACTCTATCGTCCCTCTAAAAAAGAAGATAAAACAGAGGAGGTTAGCTCCATGGTATAACCGCAAACCCTCAAATTAAAGCAAACATTGCGAAAACTTGAAAGGAAATGGCGTTCCACCAATCTGGAAGAATCACGTTTAGCCTGGCAAGATAGTCTTAAAATTTATAGGAAGGCCCTCCGTAATGCCAGAGCAGCTTACTACTCATCATTAATAGAGGAAAATAAGAACAGCCCCAGGTTTCTGTTCAGCACTGTAGCCAGGCTGACAGAGAGTCACAGCTCTGTTGAGCCATGTATTCCTATAGACCTCAGTAGTAATGACTTTCTGAGCTTCTTTAATGATAAAATTCTAACTATTAGAGACAAAATTCAGCACCTCCTGCCCTCAGTTGGTACCGACTTATCTTCAAACACAGGAACCTTAGAAACAACTGTAAAACCTGTACATTTAGACTGCTTTTCTCCCATCAACCGTAATCAACTAACTTCCATGATTTCCTCATCTAAGCCATCAGCGTGTCTCTTAGACCCCGTCCCAACTAGGCTGCTTAAAGAAATTTTACCCTTAGTTAGCACTTATGTACTAGATATGATCAATCTGTCCTTATTTAAAGGCCTACATGTGCCACAGTCACTTTAAAGTAGCTGTAATTAAGCCTCTTCTTAAAAAGCCCGCTCTTGATCAGAGTTTTGTCAAATTATAGACTATATCTAACCCTCCTTTTCTCTCTAAGGTCCTTGAAAGCAGTGCATGTGTCATTATATCTAGCAATCAGTTGTGTGACTTTCTACACAACAACAACCTGTTTGAGGATTTTCAGTCAGGATTTAGAGTACATCATAGCACAGAGACAGCACTGGTGAAAGTTACAAATGACCTTCTAATTGCATCAGACAAAGGACTTGTCTCTGTACTTGTCTTACTAGATCTTAGTGCTGCATTAGATACCATTGACCATCACATTCTATTACAGAGACTAGAACATTTTATTGGCATTAAAGGTACTGCACTAAGCTGGTTTAAATCCTATTTATCAGATCGTTATCAGTTTGTACACGTTAATGATGAATCCTCTATGCACGCCAAAGTTAGTCACGGAGTTCCACAAGGTTCTGTACTTGGACCAATTCTATTTACCTTATATATGCTTCCTTTAGGCAATATTATTAGGAAGCACTCCTTAAATTTTCATTGTTATGCAGATGATACCCAATTATATTTATCGATCAAGCCAGATGAAACCAATCAATTAGCTAAACTTCAAGCATGCCTTAAGGACATAAAAACCTGGATGACCTGCAATTTCTGATGTTAAACTCAGACAAAACCGAAGTTATTGTACTTGGCCCCGAACACCTTCGAAACACATTATCTAAAGATATAGTTTCTCTAGATGGCATTGCCCTGGCCTCAAGCGAAACCGTAAGGAATCTTGGAGTTATCTTTGATCAGGATATGTCCTTTAACTCCCAAATAAAACAAACTTCAAGAACTGCCTTTTTTCATTTACGTAACATTGCAAAAATCAGGCACATCCTATCTCAAAAAGATGCAGAAAAACTAGTCCATGCATTTGTTACGTCTAGGCTGGACTATTGCAACTCTCTATTATCAGGCTGCCCCAATAAATCCCTTAAGACTCTCCAGCTGATTCCAGAATGCTGCATTGCGGTTTACTGACAAGAACCAGAAAAAGAGAACATAAATATTTCTCCAATATTAGCCTACTCACTGGCTCCCTAGCAAAATCCAGAGGCCATTTAAAATCCTTCTCCTCACCTTCAAAGCCCTAAATGGTCAGGCACCATCATATCTTAAAGAGCTCATAGTACCCTATTACCCCACTAGAGCACTGCGCTCCCAGAATGCAGGGTTCCTTGTGGTTCCTAGAGTCTCTAAAAGTAGAATGGGAGCCAGAGCCTTCAGCTATCAAGCTCCTCTCCTGTGGAACCAGATCCCAGTTTGTGTACGGGAGGCGGACAACCTCCTCACATTTAAGAGTAGGCTTAAGACTTTCCTCTTTGATAAAGCTTATAGTAGGGCTGACTCAGGTGACCCCTGAGCCCCCCCTTAGTTATGCTGCTATAGGCCTAGACTGCCGGGGGACTTCCTATGATGCATTGAGCTCCTTTCTCCTCCTCTTCCTCTCCATCTGTACGCCCTCATATCCCATCAATGCTTGTTATTAATTCAACTTCTTCCCGTAGTTGTGTGCTTTCTCTCCTCTCTCTCTCTCCCTCCACTTCTGTTGCTTTCTGCAGGTGTTTCTGCCTCTGGAGCTGTGGAGGTCTGGGTCTGTGGTTGCTGCCGCCTGCTGCCCCCGTGCTCCTGCTCTGCACCCGCTGATGCTATTGCTGTTGTTGCTGTTATTAGTATTGCTGTTGTAATGTTGCTCTTAGTGTTGTTTCTGTTGGTGTTAACATCAATGCCATTACCATATCTATGCTGTATTGAGCTGCTGTATGTTCTCTTTCCTCCTGCTCTCTCTCTCCCGCT